>RJWM01012362.1:0-56770 GCA_004363535.1 Dasyprocta punctata | reverse complement strand
CATTTTTTAAAGTCTTTAACTGGCAAAGGTATCTTGGTGAAGGTAAAATGCATGTTGTTTTAATAAGATTTGTATTAGTGATTAAGCACCATGAAGCTTATATATCGCAAAGCTGAAATACTGTCTCTCAACAAAGGCAGCCCTTCCCACTACATGTTTCTCCTTTCTCACACCCTAGTGGACTCAAACTATTCTTGAGAAGACCACATTTCCTATAGAAATCATAAATAATTGTAATTCAGAGGCTTACACACTGGATATGCAGTCAAAGTCTCTTCTCTCATATATTTTTCCCATTTCAACTACTTTGTATTTCAGAGGCCTTATCTTTCTCATTAATTTGTTCACTCCTTTTTTTAAGCAGAAATTACATCTCATTTATCTGTATACTTGACCTAAAGTTAGTGTCCGGTGCAAAGGTCAATACATGTTTTGTTCTGTGTTTGTGAACTGATCGACTGTCTCCTGCCAATGGTTTTCTTTCAAGAGATGAATCATTAGCCCAGGCCCTATACCTAACTCTGTCAGGCAAGAGTCCTTTTGCTGTGGGCCACAATTCTTTATCCATACATTCAGGAAGTTTAGCTAGCTGTCACTCAAGTTTATTTTTCTAAAAAATCAAGATTCTACAATACTATCCTTTTTATTATAAGTGAACAATTTTTGCACATATCATAAAATAGAATTTTAATAACATGCAGTATAATTATATGCTTCTGTCTTACAAATCCACAGAATATTACCTTTCAAGTGTGGCATTACAAAATGGAACAATTTAGACAGTTGTCACCTCTTACAGTGTGTTAGCCCCACCTAGTGAATGATTAATGAATTCTCAAAAACTAATAGCAGATGAACGTTTTTTAAGCTATTGCTAACTCATATGTTATCTTGTTTCTAGTCTTTAAGCCTTTACTACAAGGGGTAACTGAAAAAATATGATTGATTAAATTTTAAAAATTTTTACAGGAAAAGACTCATTGTCATTAATCCTCCTTAGAAGACTTCCCCTCTCCTCAAACTCATTCATGCCATTGTCCTTGCTGCTTTCTGGAGCAGTTCTGGGAGCCTTTTTTTTGAGCATTTGTGGGAAATCTATTTAAAACCATAGCGAATCATGCTCTGGCATGCCATCCAAAGGCAAGGTCAGGTGTGTAAAAAATTATATTATGTTCTCACTCATTAGATCTGGCTTCATACAACTTCTGGATTTGCCTCTAAATCAAAATTACCGTGAAATCTAAACATTTTGAATTGATTGAGGACCTGAGAGGGGATCTAAGTACACTCTTGAAAAAGAACTCTACTCTGTAAAAATATGAAAAATGTAGATTTTAGCTTCCCCCACACTAAATTAAGTTTGGAATGGATGCTGAGTGAAAATTCACTATGTTCACCACACAAAAATATCAAAAATATAATTCCCTTTTTTTCCTGCAAATTCTTGGAAGACATCTTTCAATAAAACATGAAGAAACCAAGAAATGGTGAACCATGAACAAAAAGTGCAAGTGCTGTAGTTTGTGCCGGTGAGGTATGCATACAGATTTCAGACGTGTAAATGAGAATACAGAAATTTGTAGGCAAGTAGTACCCGGGGGAAACCCTTGGATCCTGGAGGTTTCCTAACTGTGGTGAATGCTGGGTAGAAGAAAGCACACTAGACCTTTTTTCTTGGTGGTCTGGTTTGGCCCGAAGCTCTGAATGTCATTCCTGAAAACCCAGCCTACATCTGTTTCTTCAGGCATTTTATAACCAGCAGTCGGGTTTACAGCTAACCACGGTGAATTCTTTTTCCTGTGTGGAGCCTAAAATGATGAGTTTCATGTGTGCAAGATTGAACATATGTAGAATTCTAAATCTGAAATTATTTTTGTGTTAAGTGTCCAATGTTCCTGTTGTTAGATATGAAGCTACACTCATCTCTGATCCAAAGTATGTGTCATCTCCTCCTTCTTTGGACATTTAAGGAAGTTACTTGTTATCCCTTGTGTTCTAAAAATTCAAGGTAATATGCCTGGGTTTGTCTGTTTCCATCCATCGTGGAAGGCACCTGGCAAATCCTTTCAGGGTGGAAACTCATGTTCTCATTTGCTGGCGTGTTTATTTGCTTTAGTGATTATTTCTTGTCCTCAGCTTCTTTTTATTTTTCTTCTGGAATTGTTATATTTTTTAACCACTAGATTTAATTGATTGGTCTGCTAATTTAGTTTGTTTATTTTGTCTTACTTTCTATCTTTTAAACACTTTCCAAAGGTAGGTGTCATGAATCTTACCTTCTAACTTTGGAATTGATATCTTAGAAAATGTAGCCATCACACTTTTTAAAAAATTCAATAACATTTCTTTTTAATTTTTCTTAAGATTTTATCTCTATGGTATTCCATTTGAATTTCATTACTGCGATATTTAATTTTTTGTGTGTATAGCAACTGCATAATTTTTTTTTGGGGGGGGGAGATTGAACTCATGACCTCGTACCTGCCAGACAGGCGGCACTGAAGTCACTGAGCCAAACTCCCAGTCCTAGTTTTTTTGAGGCAGGGTCGCACTATGTAGTTCAGGCTGGCCTTGCTCATGTTGTAGCCCAAGCCGGCCTCGAACTCACAACGCTCCTCCTACCTCAGCCTCCCGAGTGCTGGGATTAAAGACGTGCGCCACCATGTCTGGCAACTGCATAATTTTTCTTTTCTTTAAATTGCTTTTCTTTGCCCTTTGGTTTTAGCGAAGAATTTCTTTAGGAATTGAGTTATCTCTCGTGGCTGCTCATTGGGCACCGGGAGGAACCTGGGACTGACTGGGAACTGTGAGCCTGCATCTGGGCTCGTCCGCTGTGAACGTCGTTGTAGGGCACTCCAATGGGGCTGCATGGCCATCCTCTTTGTCTGCTCCTCACTGCAGAAGATGTTTCCCAGTGGGAAGACAAAAGCTGGATGTCAGCGCTCCAGGACACAAAAGATGAAAGTTGGTCAGTCTCAGTGATTTAGATGCAATACTAGAATTTAAAAAATTTGCCTCTGATCTGAACCACATTGTAAATCCCCTAATACACGAGAATGCTCTCTTTCCCTTCAGGAAGAGCAAAACTTTAGCTTTTGCCTTTGCGCGGTGGGGTGCGGGACTGGAGACACGGCTTCCCCACTAAAGAGTGTTTCAGCTAGTCCTCCGGCTGAATAATAAAGGGTTCTTTCCATCCCCACTTCCAGAAGGTCTGGATGTGGTTATGCTGCTTGGTAAATTCAGTTGCTTCTTGGTTTTCCTCCCCATGCTTGAAGGTTTGAATTTTTTTCAAATGTTTGCTTTTTGACTTGTAATATTGTAGCTCTTTTCTCTTTTCACTTCTTTTCTATTTATTGGCCTTTCAAAATAGTAGCCTTTTGTGAAGATAAGGATAGGAACACATTTGTATGTTCTCAATACTGAAAAATCCTTTTCTTAGTATTGGGTTGGATTTAATTTATACTTACAGATACAATACATCATTTCATAGATGAATATAAACATATAAACAGTACATATAATTATGTGTGTATGGTGTACATATCTACCTCTAGGTTTCTAGTTTAGGGGATTCATTATTTACAATTTTTTATGCTAAAGTAGAGCTTGAATCCAGGGCTCACACATACTGGACAAGTCCTCTTCCACTAAGCTATATCCCAAGGTTTTCTTTTCATATTTGGAAGCAGGATCTCACTAAATTGTCCAAGCCGGCCTTGAACTGGTCATCACCCTACCTAAGTCTCCCTAGCAACTGAGATTTCAAGTGTGCATCACTAACCTTTGGTTCTCAGTTGTAATCTTGATTTCACTGAGTGTGAGAGAAGGTAGTTTGTGGAGAAGGGTTTGTGATGCTAAGTAGTGAAAAAGAAGTAAAAATCAAGGAATAAAAGGAAACTTTGTTTTCCTTGTTACTTTATGTTAGTGATTTGGACACTTTTCAAAGAAGTTTTCTTTTTTTTTTTCTTTTCATTTTCCCAAGGGTACAGTTTGGCAAGTTAGTCCTTTAAAGTGTCTAAGTTCTAAACCTATAAAAATTTACTGAATGAATAATTTACTAAATAGTATGTAGATAACTGGGAAAGTAAATACAGCTTCTTACAATGTAGTTAGACAGCAGTGAGATTTGTTACAAAAACTAGGCAGAAAGAATGAGAAAATTAAGATAATTATCTATTAAAATCCAGTCAAAAGTCTTTCATATTAATTATATAGATAATAATCTTGCAGATCCAGAGAAAAATAGAATGAAGTGGGACAAATAGCACATGAAGAACCTACATTTCATTTGCAGATTGCGAGGGGAGGGAACAAGGCCTCACCAAGAAGCAAGCCCCTCTCTGTGAACCAGCACCATGTGTGAGCCATTGCAGGCAAGGGAACAGCCAGACCCTGGCCCCTTCTGGTGCACAGACTGGCAAACAGGAAGAACACCCCCCTGTCCCTGTAAGTGACAGGCTACTCCAGAGAAACACAGGCTGCGATTATAGCTAATGAACTGAAATGCAAATTGATGCTTGTGGTGTTTTGGTGTTTCACCAACCTTGCAGGTATAGGGCCAGTGGTCTGATCATCTGTTCCGAGGATAGCAGTACACAGTGTGCCATCTAGCGGGGGATCTCCTTCCCAGGGTGGTGGTCATTGTTGATTCCTTGTTGTCTTGTTTTGAAGACCTGTATTGTTTCCATTGTTTTGTTGGGTTGGATGTTATTCTCTTTTGTCTTGTTTGATTTTGTTATATCTGATGGCATGAGTAGCTGTTCCAAAGATAGCAAGATATATTATGATAGCCATTTTGGATTTACTATTGCCTTGTTTTGAAGTCCTTTATTGCATTCATTGTTTGGTTTTATTGCTTCTATTCTGTTCTGTTTGATTTTTACTATGTCTGAAGGTATCTGCAGCTATTTTGAAGACAAGAAGCATTATGGTAACTATTGTTAATTTCATAATGTTTTGAAGTCCTGTGTTGCTTACACTGGTTTGTTTTGATTGGTTTTATTGTTTTATTTTCCTTGGTTTTACCTCTTTAAAATAAAAAATTAAAAAAGAACCTACACTTGTTTGTCCATCAATGCATATAACAAAGACATGCTAACACTAAAACTAGACAAGGGAGACGGAGCAGTGCACTGTACTCTAAGGAGTGCACTTGCCATGGGATTGTGAGAGGGACCTGTGAAGACAACAGGGCAAAGAGATTCTGGTTAGGAAATATTTTTGCTTATAGGCCAACCGAAACTACCTCCAGCAAAAGAAAATAAAACACACACGATAAATAAGCAAAGAAAAAAACCTCAACCCTACTCAAAACTAGGAAATCTGAAGCTAGTGATAACACAGCTACCAGTCAATGTCATCAGACATTCCCAGTCCTGCTTTTCTTCTCAAATTGGTTTTTCTCAGTGCTGTCATTGCTGTTAGGCAAATGCTCTATATGTAGTAACAGGGTGGTCACTGCAGGTAGTTATGAGCACACTGTTCTGTGACTCTAGAGGAAGAGCACAATCCTCTTTGGACTATGTCGATCCACTAAAGGGATTCTGGCTGTCTTTAAGTCCTGTGCTTATCCCCTGTGCAAATCATGAGCCTCATACAGTAATCCTCTACGATTAGCTAGCCTGGGTCAAACACATTTGTGTAATGTACAACATTATGGGGATATGACTGGGAACTAAAATCTGTTAGAGGTGATGGATGAATCAGTCTTACAAGTTTCAAACCTTACAAGATACAAGGAAGGTAAAAATACATATACACACATGTGAACATGCACACATACATAGATAATCAAATGTAAGGATGGAAACAAGTTTATTTTTCTTACAGAAATTTACAGAATGGGCTGGTCGTGTTCTAGAAAAATCTGCTCCTTGATGACTGCAAGTTGCCTTGAGACCAAAGAAAAAGGTAGAGCAATTGAGGATGGCAGAGTAACATACGGACAGATTATAAAAAAATTTGGTCACGAATGGCATCTTGCAAGGTCAGTGAATCTTTTTGGTTTCAGTCTAGGTGGAGTTCATGTAGCAGTCAGAATGGAAGAGACTTTTCCAAACCAGAATGTACTTGGTTTATCTCAAGCTAACATCAAGGATGTTGGTCTTATTCCTGGTACTGATTCTGATGATGCTAGAATCCACTTGGAGAGCTCTACATAGCTCTCTAGTGGTTTTGCTTGTTTATCTTGTGCAAGGTAAGTGTGTGGGGAGAATGGACTAAGGTTACTTGGGGGCAATCATGGCTGTTCTGAGTCAAGGTGGCTATAGTTAACTGAGTAATTGAAATAAGACTCAGTATGTTGTCATTTTAGAAAGCAATTACAGCCTTAGAAGTAGTTCTAGGACAGAGCTATACTCAGCGAAATAATATAAAAAAGGGTTTGTGGGAACTGGAGCTGGCTTTAAAGGCAGATGGGCAGAACTAGTACTGCAAAACTTTTTTTCATGTGAAGCCTACCTTGTTGTTCTGTGGCAAAGGCCCTGTGAAAAAATTAAATATCTGTTTGGCCTGAGTATGCCCAGCTGGTGTAAGCTAGCTTATGCTACAGTAATAAATGGCTTGTCTTTCATTTAATAAGGAAGGTTTCTTTCCTTGTTAAGCTACTCCTTATGTCATATGCCACCTGGTGAGCTCTGTTCACAGTGGTCAGAGATCCAGCAGACAGAGTGGTCACTATGGTGAGACTTTTTAGCCACTCTGGAAGAAATAAAAATAATCCTCAAGCATGTTCGACTCATGGCCACTGGGCTGGACAGGCTTGTGTTGTAATAATACTTTAGAAAGGAAGTTTTATTTATTCTATACATTAGCTAGATTTTATATTTTATAATGCGGCCAGGAAAATCCCTCTTCACTCAATATGACTCAGGTGACCCCGGTGTGTCCCTTCTGCAGGCCTCGGGCTAGACATACTCACATGGTTTCACATGTGTCACCGAGCGCTTTGAGCTGAAAGGGACCCATGTCGCTTTTGCTTATAGCATATTGGCCGGAAGAGACCATATCCTTTCTCAGAGACATCATCAATTTCAGCACCACCGTGGACGTTGAAGGGGAAGAAGACCCAGGAGACCAGTGAACATCACAGATGTCTGACACAAGTATGGGTGCGTTGGATTCACTGTGTCAGGGGACTATGGGAAAGAAGCACACTTTCTGCAGAAAGAAGTGAAAATCTTTATAACTAGTACAGTCAATGGGGCAGCACAGAAACCCATGGAAATCACTAAGGGAATTATATTAAGAGAAATACAGAAATATAGATTAACACTTTATTTTCTTAAATTCTAAAAACATTTTAGAAATTATTTCACCTGGATATTGCAAATTATTTATGTAAGATAAATTTGTATTTTTACCCTAAAGTATATTTACCCTATACATATATTTATCCTGTTGGTATGTTAATCTTTTGGAAACTTAACTATACAAACTTAATTTATGTTAAATAGCTCTTGGACGCTGGGCCAAATCCATTTTTCACTTTATCAACCCATTGAATAAAATATGATTCAGAATAAAATATACTTAGAACACTCCTGGAGTGAAAAAAAATGTTAATGAATATTGTAAGCAATTTTTGCTTTTTTTATTTTAAAAAAAGTAGATGAATTAAGACAATGTCAGTTATAACACACGGAGAGTCCTTCAGTTTCCTTTTGGTGGCATCTCATGTTTTTTAATAAGATTCCCTCCTTATCACTTTGAACCTCTATTCCCATTAACTTCCAGAGGGATTACAAACGAGTGAATGGCAGGTAATTTGCTCTCATGTACGTGGCTTTGTGCGAATGTGGGACAGAACATATCTCTGTGAACACCTGATGTCTGCCGAGCATAACAGACCTGGGGCACTTCTTGAACTTGTCCCATGAAGTTCCATCTGGGTCAGTGTGCTTGGAGCTCACTCTGCAGATGGAACAAAAGCCAAGGCATGAAGGGGGATCGATTTTCAGGAGGGTCTCAGCATTGCCTCTGAATGGTTCAAGGGTCTACAATCATGCCTTGACTGTCTCTTTGGTCATTTAAAATAATCCGTAGTTGTATAATACATTGCAGGTAGATAAAGATAAGTAAAATCTCTAGCAGAGGGGCAATTATTTAGTATTTGAAGATCCTGAACAAAAACCAACCCCTATTTATGACGTAGGGAATCTTGAAGTCTTCACCAGAGGATGTGCATTGTTGTAAGCAATGATAGCACTTTTTTTATAAAATTGATGAGTGTCATTTGTGATAAGTAATGGGTCAGGAAGGTTGTGCAGACCCCACTGCCTGCATGAGTGAGAATCATGTAAGCCCAGCAGCACTAGGTCAGCAGTCCAGAGCTTTGTCAGTCCTGTGCCTTCCGCACTGCGGTGGATTCTCCCATTTGACCTTACTGCGAACTGGCGGTTCCTGCCACCAGGTCTTCTTGGTATCCTCTTCAGGATCTTTTCATACAAGATGCAAAAGGTCACATTTGGAGCACAGAGTGGGTTTTCCTTCAACAAGCTACATAGGCATTTTTGTGTTTGTTCTCTCAATGTTAAATGAATGCAGAATTGAAACTGAGATGTTATTTCACTGCAGTGTACCTGGTGGTGAGCTTCAGGCAGTCATATGTGTCACTCTCGCTTACCAAGGACTACAGTAAGTAACTGTGACCTCGAATCCTCCCAATACCCTTATCCTAAACCTCAGCTTCCAATGTCCCATTTTTCTATGATCCAGCTACTAGAAAGTTAAAACTTTTGAGCTCTTTCCACAAGATATGCCATGTGAGAAACTAAACCAAGAACTATTCTCAGCATTTTAGACAGGGTAATAGTATGGTATCCTTCATTTCAAACAATGTGAGCACCCTGCCCAAGGTTATAAATTGCGGTAGAGATGGGATTTATACTCAAGTCTGTCTGATCTCAAAGGGCTCAAGCTTCACTATTACTCTGAATGGTTTCTTAGGGAAAAGATGGAAGAAATGTTAAAAAAAATGTAAGTGCCTTTAATCCATCCAGAATAAGAAGGGAAAAAGCCCAAACAATCTTTAAAAATTAATGATCTTGTCTTTTTTTTTATTTGAAGGTCACACAGAGCTACCGCATGTTATTTTAGAATGACAAGGAACATTAGAAATTATCTCATACGATGATTCTCAAACTTCTGTGTTCAGGAACCTCATACAATTATTGAGATTCCAAAGTGCTTTTACTTAGTGGTTTAATATCTACTCATATGAACATTGCAACAGAAATTCTTAAGATATTTCATTATTAATGCATGTAAAGGTAATAAACCCCTATGTATTTAAATAAATAGTATTTTATTTACAATGACTACTTTTTTAAATTCTGATTTTTATTTTGGTTGTACATGTTTGCAGGACATGAAGTTTCATTCATCACAGGGAGCAGGTGCGTGCATGCAGTTTGTTTCTTTTTTTATCCCCTACCCCTTTGCACCCCACCAATGGTCTCTAAATCCCAAATCATTCTTGTTATTCCTGTTCTTGGCTAATATTTGTGACATATAATTTTTATATTCATTGTGTATATTTTGCACCTCTACGTACAATATCTTGAATCTCCATGTTGCTCCTTCCCCTCTCCCCTGTCTCCTGGACCCCTACCCATTTGCAATTCCTTCGTTTCCTTCTGCTCAACCATCCTTTGTTTTGCTCTTTTTTTTGTACTTTGCCTTACTCAAATGAAAGATACAATATGGTGTTTAAACTTACATGTCTGGTTTATTTCACTCAACTTTATTTGGGCTCATGCATTTTCCTACAAGTGTCTCAAATTTATCCTTCTTTATAGCCAAGTAGAATTCCATGTACGTAGATATAATATTTCATTTCCTTTATCCATTTGTTGATGGGAATATGGGCTTCTTCCAGGATTTAGCTGTTATAAATTGTGCTACTCTACCCATCCATATGTATTTATCACTGTAATATGACGTCTTTAACTCTTTCGGGAAGATAATAGAGGAGAACAGTTGAGTCATATGGAGTTTCTAATTTTAGTTCTTTGAGAACTCTCCATACTGATTTTCATAGTGGATGTACTGATTTACATTCCCACCAGCAGTTTAGAAGAGGTCTTTGTCCACCAGAGCCATGCCAGCATTTGTTACTCTTTGACTTTTTGATAATAGCCATTCTTTCTAGTGTAAGACGAAACCGTACTGTTGTTTTAATTTGCATTTCTTTAATGGTCAGAGATTTGAATTTTTTTATATATATGTTTGTTGGTTATTTGTACTTTTTTGCTAAAAAGTGTCTGTTCGTTTCACTTGCCGATTTCTTAACTGGATTTTTTATTTCAGGTAATCTAATTTTTTGGACTTCTTTATATATTCTAGATATTAACCCTCTGTCTGAAAAGTGGCTGGTAAATATTTTTTCTCATTTAGTATGTTGTTTTTTCATCCTACTAATTGATTCCTTTGCTCTTCAGAAGATTTTGAGTTTGATGGAATCCAAAGTGTTGATGCTTGTTGTTACTTCTTGTACAATTTGAGTTCTGCTCAGAAAGTCTCTATCTACCTCTATGACTTGAAGTATTTTACAGTGATTCCACGATTCTGGGGGAGGTGGCTGGGGTCACGTGCATCACCTGATGTGGAGCTCATGAACAAAAGCACAATTTTGCTGAACTCTTCCACTTGTGAATGGAATTATTTGCAAATAGAAATGTTCCCATCAACCGAGGTATTACTGTGCTTATTTTGTCTTCATTTGGCCCAGTGTTCTGTTTTAATGTTTAGATCTCTGTTACATTTTGGGTTTAGTTTAGTTCATGGTGGCAGGTATGAGTACAGCTTCACTCTTCTGAAAATAGACAGTTTTCCCGGCACATTTGTTGAGCAGGCTACCTTTCCTCCAATGTATTGGATGCTTCGTACAGTGACTTTATCATTAAAATTTTTTAAAATATGGTGAGAAGATTGGGACAATTTTAGAGTTTTAACAGAAGACATTGTATTTCTCTACTTGGTGTTCATGTATTTGGTGTGCACCTATATATCACTTTGATTTAAATGCATGAAGAATACTTTACCTCGCACAGGAAGAGTTGGAAAAGCATAGCTGTAACAGACTCCTGAGTAATTTCAGAGACCTATCGAGGAGTGATCCACATATATAAAATGGCAATGTTCCCTATGAGGGAACCTCAGGCCATGCTTTGAAAAAACAACCTATAAAACACCAATTTAAAGCAGGCTGTTCATTGGGCTTCAGTCCCATAGTAACACAAGTTGACTATTAAATATCAATGTTCTGAAGAGAGACAGTGTTTTGATGGCTGCTGTAATGATGGGAACAGACTTACAGGGAACAGGAGGGAAGGATAAAGCTGCTATGAAAAATGCTTTCAAAACACACTGGTGCAGACAGTTTGTTTTTCCAGGAAAGGGGAAATGGAAAGATACTATTAAATATGGGTGGACAGGGTTCCCACCTATGCCCAGGTTCAAATTTTGCACACCGTATAGTCCTCCCCTACCCACACAAAATGTTAGACCTATAATTTTCCCTCTCTACCCAACATTGACAACCTATGTCCTTCCATTTTCTGAATCATTCTCCCCACTGTGGAAACAGCTTGAAATTCTTTCAATAGGAGTTATTATTTAATGGGTATGGTAAACTTCACACTTGGAAAATGGTTCTAATGGTAAATTTTTGCAATTCAAAAGAAAAAAGGGAAATACTCTCTTCTGACCTTCTTCCCTTACTCTTACTGACAGAAAGTCTATTCAGAAGCGTTATCAGGCCTCATCTATATCTCCCCATGCACTATTTTCCTTCACTCCGTCTAGTAAGACCTTGATTTTGATCATCCTATTGAAACTACTTTTGTCCAGGTGAGCAGTTTCCTTGGTGAGACAGCGGCTGCTGGGTCCTCTTCTTACCAGGATGGACTCAGCAACACTCAACAGTTTCCCACCGTCTCCTTGAATCATATTCGTCACTTGGCTTCCATGACACCAATGTCTTAAATTTGAGTTTTCGTTTCTGTTTTGGCTTCTAACTCATATGCTGATTCCTCAAATTCTCTTCTGCAGAAATTTCTCTTTGGAATCTACATTTTTAGCATACTCTGTGGTGCTGTCCTTAGATCCCCTATTTTGTTTCTCTTAACAGATCTCATTTATACCAAAGACTTAGTAACAGTACCCATCCTTCTGTCTTGTCATTCCTGCCAAACTCCAGGTACGCATTGTAGCCAAATAATCAAAATGTCTATGTGTAGCGCTGCTTATGCATAAGATAAGGCTTCCAACAGCTAGCGTGCAATAAAATTTTGATTTTTTTTGCTCTTCCCCCCAAAATGATGCTGCTCCTTTATTAACCTTTTTTGTTAATCAGTTTAGTGACAAAACTTTGGGTTACCTTTGATTCTATCCTTTTCTCATACTGTAAATGAAACTTATCAGTGGTCTTCTCAGTTTTCCTTTGAAACTATTATTGAGACCTAGCTTTCCCATTACTGCTAGCCTTGCCCAAGCCAACTTACCTAATGTATTGCAATGTCTGCTTCTCAGACTATACCTTCCCAGGTTCTACTCTTGGTCCACTCAACTCTATTCCTCAATGCTATCCACTCACAGCAATTAGAGTGACACAGTCAATCCTCTGCCCAACACTAACATACGCAATGTAGCATGTTTCTTGTCAACCTATATATTATATAAGTAAAGCCCTACTGTACATACAAAATGGCAGTTTACATTTACAAGGAGTGATATACCTACCACATTATAATGTGTAACTGGGAGGGTGAAAGGCACACCTGTAATGAATAATAAAGAAGAAAGGTGAAACAAGAGGAAAGTCCTACATAAACATACAAATAAAGTGACCCATGTTCTAAGATTGTTAGAACATAGAGCATTTGTCACAAATATTGTTAACTCATTATTTCAAACTTGAGGTTCCTACGTGTTATTTTCTTTTACTGAATAATACGTTTCATTTAACATACTTAAATGAAAAGTTTACTCCAAAATAGACACATGCTTGTTTGGATATTATTTTTAATGCTCAATTTGTCTTAGTGCCTTCAGGTTAGTAGAACAATATATCATAAATTGAGTAGAGATTATATATTAGCTACTCTTTCTTTACTAATAAAGTTATTGTAACCTCATATCTTTTATACATGCCAGATTGAAAGCTAATCATTCCCCCATTTTGTTTTACTTAAACACTAAAATTTCAAAGGTCAGATGTGCTTTCAAACACATGATGGTGTAATAGTAGAACGTGATACTGAAAAAGTAGAAATTCATTATGCTTCAAAGCTTGGTGCTTAAAACCTTTGAAAATTATAGGACCAGAATAAGACATTTGATGTATGCATTCTGTGAGCTAGTCCAAATTACAAAAAACAACACAATTGTAATACAATATTTTGTGTACAATGAACATACTGAGCTGAATTTTTTAATTCTTGAATAAAAATGTGAAATGTTTATCTTTTTATTTAGGGCAATGAAAAGTATATTTTAGTCATCTAAAATTACTAAATAATATCATCATAAAATGCTATTAAGAATTAAAATCCATTTTGTTTCAGAGCAAATGTAGGATGGAGTTGCTAGCTTCAAGGGAAATTAAATTCCTTTTCCTATCAGCAATTTGCTATCTATTAAAGAGATGCTTCTGTGTTTATAGACACTTGGATGCCTATTACTTTCTGAGTGGACGTTTAATAAATAAAAGTTCATCAGCTGAAGGAGATAGCACAAGCTGTTATATTTTTTAAATGAGGAGTTTGACTCACACAGATTAAAGCTGCCTGCTTGGTAGATGTGGCTTAGCTTAAAATGAACTTGATTTTCAAGACTCATGCGTCATTGTACACGCGGCATGAAAATAGAACCAAGAAAATAGCTTCAGAGTGGAAAAACACTAGCTGCAATTTATTATGAAAGTTTTGGCACTAAGTGCTTTATAGATTGTGCCTTTATTTCTACCACTTATTTAACACTGGTATTTGTATTTGTATTTCACATGAAAAGAACCCATGTCCTGAGTAGTTTGTGAGGTGAGGTTCAATTAGCATCTCAGCTCTATCACTTCGTTCTTTCATCCTTGAGTCTCAGGACATTCTAATTTGCCTTTGTGGAATATATGTGGGTTTGCTTTTTATTTGGACAAAAACTAGTAAGCCACAGAATAAAAGCTCTGATAAAAAGATAGTATCAAGGATAGCAAACATTTAAATAAAAATTAAAAATTTCATTTATCATTTGAATACTTAATCAGTAACTTGTGACAACATCCAGATACTTCCAAATATCTTACAAATATTGGTCTGAATTTAGTATTTTTTCAGTTATATTTTATTATTTTAGAACCTGACATTAACTAATACATGGTTTTTGATTGACCAAGTGTGAGTATGCATTCCATAATTTTACTACCTTACTGTAATATGAAAATAAAACTCTTCAACTGACTTTTCCTGTTATGTGAAGCACCTCAGTTCTACTGTGCATGCTGTGATACAGCCTTATATAAGATCCAATCATTGAGTCTCCAGAAGCATGTGAAATACATTGTGTATTTGTTTCTAGGTTATAGCTATCTTATAACCAAAATACTAAGAAATGCCAGATCATGCTCCAGAATTAATCTAATGAGGAAAGAAAAGGAGAGAGATAATCAACAAAAACTGTTGGTGGTAGCAAGGAAGAAGGAAGAAGCCTAGAAATGCAAGAAAGAGTTTACTAGATAGTTAGACAAGGGCGAGGCAAAATGGGCAGAACTTACAAGTCAGTTGGAAAATGGAGTTGGCGGGGAAGGGAACAAGGAAGGATTTTAGAGTTTTGGGACATTTATAAAAGAATGTCACTGTGGATACCCTGCTACTAAAAAAGTCAAATAAATGTAATTAAATGTACTGCTCATTTTGAAGTGTAAGCTGAAGCATGGGTAAGTTGTTAACCAGACCTGGTAAACAATAAATGATTCTAATGGCCAGCTGGTCATTACCTGGATGATTATTGGCATAATATCTGTAAAATAGTGGAATTATATTGTGACTGATGGGAATAATATAGAAGATACATAGATGCTGCTTTCAGGGCTCACTCAAATGTAATTTTTGTGTTGGCAGAATTTTTATGTATGATTTTTCAAAGCTAAAAAATAGTAAAATGAATTTCGTGTTTTAGAAAAAATATTTTTAGTATTTTAATTAATAAAAAACTGCATAAATTTGTGAGGTGCATTGTCATGTTTTGTTATATAGTATGTGATGGTTGAATCAAGCTGGCTATCATACCTGTCGTCTTGCATACCTTTCATTTTTATGGTGAGACATCTGAAATTTGCCTTTTAGTTAATGAGAATTATACAGTGTAGTTTGCATTACATTTTATGGACTATAGTTACCGTGCTGTGTAGTAGATGTCAAACATGATTCTACCTATCTGAAAGTTTTTACCCTTTGGCCAACATCTCTCTAGTTTACTCTCTCCTCAGTCTGTAGTAATCATTAAATTATTCTCTCGTTGAAGGAGTATGATGTACTGTATATATCCAGTAGGTTTGAAGTAAAAATGTCAGAGATATCTACATTCTTGTGTTCCTTGCAATATTATTTACAACAACTGAGATATGGAATCAACCTAAGCATCTGACAGTAGATGAATGGATAAAATAATGTAGTATGTATGCACAGTAGAGAAATATTTTGATGATATCAAGTGGGAGAAACTAAATCAGTGTGGAGTTAAATCAGTGTGGGGTTTGGGCTTTCAGGGGACCCATAAAGGCAGAACTCATCTGGAAACAAGGCTATGCTGCATAAAGTACCTTGCTGGAGGGTTCCATTTGCAATTCGGTGGCTGCCGCTTAGAGTTGTGGTGGTGAATAACTGTTTACGTAGCTTAAGGCATATGAGAAATGGAGTTTTCTTTTCCTTTTTGTGTGTCTCTTCCCACAAGGAAATTCCTGGGACATACCTTTAACCAAAAACTCTTTTATTATGGTCCACAAGAAATAACAAAAAGCTTCCATTTTGACCTTCTTATAGCAGAGGGTCAGCTGAATTAATCCATTTCTCGCTCCCATGGAAGCTGAAGTGAGAGGAAAAGCCCAGTGTTATCTTTTGATTGACATTCCGAATGACACAGGGTAGAACTCGGTGTAACATCATGTTAAATTTCGGTTTTGAGGATGGACACTCATGTAGTAAGTTGCAGAAAACATGTCCTGCAAAATGCTGGATTGAGCACTGTGGTATCTGGTCCTACTTGCTGGTCAGTGCTGGATCAGGATAATTTACATCTGGAACTCTCTTAACTCATTCACACAATGACATGGATGACAATACAAGTCATTTTTTTACATCATAAAAATATCAATATATTAAAATAAAACAAAGACCTTTTAGCAATCAAAATTGAGGCTGTGGATATTTTGATTTTATACATAATTTTTTCTTGAAATTCTGAAACTAAAAAGTGACTTTTCTTATAAATATATTCTAAGAATCGAACACAACAAAATATCCTTTCTCCTAATAATTATGATCAAATAAAAGTTCTGACAAAGTCTACCATAAAAGAAGATAAATACAGCAATAAACAAAGAAAGAAGCAAATAATTAAACAGTAATTTGACAACATGACACAAAAGCTTGAAAAAATTAACCAAAAATTCAAATGAGTAGCATTATATTATTTCCCATATGACTTGTGAACTCCCTCTTCAGAAACTCCTGGGCTGGTGGTGGCAGTGATGAGCAGCAATGCAGATTTCTAGCCCTTTCTTCAGAACCTTTCAGCTAGGATCTGTGATGTGCTGGACCTAGGAATCTGCATTTTGAAAAACCTTACAAATAAGTGATCTTTATGGTCTCCTGAATTGGAATGTCAATAAATCAAAGTTTCAAACAAATCCTTCAAAACTTGCTGCTTATTGCGGACATTAAGAAGATAGAGAAGAAATTCTTTTCATAAATACGAAAGCAAGTGTTGTAGCAATGAATTGCAAAGCTGTATCTTTGGTTTCCAAATTACTTTTATTTTGAAAATGAAGTATGAATCTTGCTAGGGCTCTCACTTTTGTTGTGAAGGAATGAACATTAGTTTATCTGCTATAATGAATTCTATTTTTATCTTGAAAAATGGTTATTTTATTCTTAGTTAATCAAAATTGAAATAAAATCTTGGTTTTGTAATACTACTATATCATACCTGTATGTATTTGCTATACAGTGGAGAGAGAATGACTCTGGGGCAGACAAAATCCAGAATGCCTCTCGTGTCTCAGTTTCTTCCGCAATAAAATAAAGAAATTATTACCACCTTGAGAGCTTTGCAAATATTAGGTGAAATAGTGCATATGAAACTTTGAGCTAGTGTCAGACACACAGAAAGTGTTCCAAAATGATACCTAGTCTCGTCTTTCTATCTTCTGTGTTCAGTGGGGGGCCACAGAAATGCCTTGCATGGCACACACAGGTGGGCATTCTTGGTTTTGTACCTGTGGTGACAGCCTTAGCATCTGGCTGATCTTTGCATCTCTTACATGGTTCGATCATGCCATAGATATTTAATCAGAAGCATATGCTTTCTTCTAAGTTGCTGTAGCTCTTTACCATACCCTGGTTCCCCATAGCGTCTTACAGTTCTCATTGCCATTTTGTCTATAGCCATGCATTAGAGTTCTATTAACTTTGGTGTCTTTTCTGCTATACTCATTCACATCATCAATTAAATCTTTTGTGTATTTCATTCTACTTGTTTTTATTAATACTTTTAAAATATTATGCCCGAGATTTTAGTTTTATAGCTAATTCTCCTCTTGTGAAGATTATCTGACTGACTTGTAGGTGAATGTAATAGAACTGATTGTAAACAGGAATATGATGCTTATAGCATGCTGCTGTCTCATATTCAGTACAGTACAATAAAATATTAGTCAGAAATTACTGCATGCTTTGTGTACTGTATCTGTCACAAATATAGACCAAAGTGTGCTGTATCTTCCCTTTCTCTCACTGAGTGGAGGCTTTTTAAGGGGCACAAGCAACCAAAATTCTTATTCTAGTTTTTCAACAAGATATATTTTCAAGTTTATTTTTGCTCAACTAAGAGAACAAGTAAAACCAAAATAAACTACCATGAATCAATTTATGCCCAATTCTGTAATTTTACTAACAAATTTAAGAAGATTTTCAATAAATTTTCTCATCATAGGTTGAAACATTAGTTATGGAACATGGTAAGTTCTTATCAATCTTTGGCATTTATCACAATGACTAAGCATCCATTATTTTGGAAGATACTGGGACAGATTCATAATAAATCAATTCTTAAAGGAGAGGCAGAGATTTGAGGGTTTAACAAAAACCCATGTGATCCTGACTCAGGACTCGTGCTATCACAGCTGCTCTAAAATGTTCTAACAAGATGCGAGTCTGTATACATCCCTTTAAGTAAGTACATACAATTGTTACACGTATTGTATTTGGAGATACAAAGGACTTTAATTGGAGTGACAATTTCCTGCCACGGTAGCATCCTCAGAAACAGAGCTTTGTTGTTAAAACGTGTCTCACTGATAAAAGACTTTTACGAGTTCAGGGAGTAGGGGCTGTTCTATTTTGTTTGGAAACATTAACAGATATTTTCCAATTTAAAGAAATTGACTTTTTGAGACTAATTCAGTGTGGTGAAATATAAGAATTTAAAAATGGAATCCAATTATCTCTAACATGTACACTTTGTTGAAAAGCTATTAAATTGGAAAATTTCGAGCTGTTGCAAAAGCCGCATTTAAGCTTTCTGTTGGCAATAAAAGAAAGAAGAAAAAGAATTTAAAAATGAAAAGTTTGACAGATGAGTCCTGTCTCCTTTACAATCGAGGTCTTACATACACACAAAACTAGGCTTTGTTCCTGACCTAGTCATTTATAATATCTTTCGGTTTGTGACTTGTTTTCTGTTTATGACCAGATATAACTCCATTAGCACAAAATTCTGTCACTAGGTGGCTCCATACGGCTTTTTTTAAAAAACAGTCTTCTATGAAAATCTATTTTGGGAGCACTTTTCTTTCTTTCTCATTTCGTCTCATATCCTTTTTGTTTTTGTTTCACAGTCTCTAGCTTAGTTGCAAACCACCAGTTGTATGAAATTCAAGTGTATGTCCAAAGTGCTGCCAACCTTTCTGCCTATGCAACACATAGAAATAGGTGACACATGACAATCCTACAGGACTGTGGCCACTGTCTGGATACCATTGCACAAGGCTCAGGTTTTTAATACAATTATTTCCAACCTTATTTTGTTTCACTTCAGAGCTTCATTTGAATATTGTATCGTGTCCCTTCTAATAGGAGAAATCCCAAGAAAGGTTCATGAACTTTTCTAAGGCACTGTAATATTTCTGATCCAATCACTGTGATTTAGTGGGAAATGCCCTGGACTAAGAAGTGAAACAACTGGAATCTGTTATAGGGTTTTCCCGGAAGTTGATTCAGTGTTTTGCCTGAATCTGTTTCTTCGACTTTCAAGCAGAGGGGTTGCATTAGATTCCATTTACAATCCCTTCAGGTTTTAATATTTTAAGATGTGTGATATGTCTGATGAAATTCCTTAAGGAAAGATGTTCCTGTATGTAGATGCTATTTCCTCTTAGGGTGGGTGTAGCACTCACAAAATCTCCTTGCCTTCCTTTTCACAAGATGAGGATATTTACAAAGTAAGAACATGGCTCCCCGCTGAGTCTCTCAGTTAAACTTCTAAACTTCTCAAGTTGACACAATGTATCAACCATAACACCATCTTTGATTTTTATCTTAAGAGAATTATTTGGAAAGCACAAGGTGGAAGAAAAATCAGTAATTAAGGGGATAAGGAAGGCTGACTCCAGTTTGGTCCTTAATGAGACCAGCGTTAACCTTTTCACTTTAATGACTTACGTTCATTCCTGGAGTAGTTTATCCCCAGAGAGTATGATGAGGAAAGCTTCTTTGCCTGGGATAGTCCTAGTTTACACTTGTTATCCTAATGTAGTTATTAATAGCATCCTTTTTTACTCTCCAAAGTGTCCTGGTTTGAATGATAAATTTTATGGTTACTTCATCTCTAAAGACCCTTTTGAATGCTAGTATTCTCTGATGCTGCCTAGAGATGAGATGTGGAATCAGACGTCTGAAAGCTGATCATTGAAAGTCTGGTCCTTTATTTTGAGCTATGGTGAGAGAGATGAAGCTATTTAACTTGATATAGCCCAGATCATGAAGGTCTGATAGCTAAAGACTTATTTTTATATTGGAGCTGATGGGGAACTTTTTGATCAGATGAAAAATGAGATAGTGCTTTTGCTATGTTAGAAAATGGATTTTTAGAAATCATTGCTAGAGTTATCAAGTCTACAATAATGCACAGAAGAACTAATAGTAATCTTAAACAAGATTGCAATAGTGGAGAAGAAGATGGAATAACGATTAAAAAGATATTCAGGTGGTAATCTCTCTAGTAGATAGTTAAGTGACTGAGGGAAAGTCTGCAGTCTAAGAGGACATTCTCCCATATGATGAGCCCATCATTAGATTTGTGGAATTTAGCACATTCGTGGGACATACACATAGAACTGTACAATGGACATTTAGAGAAGAACCTGAGAATTTAGGTTCTGGTCTGGTGATACAAACTTAAGAGGGATCAGTACATTTAAAGATCCTGGAATAGACCTAGGAGAATATAGAGTGAGACAAAACCGAACTAACAAAAGAACTGTGAAGTTCCTAATACTGTTGGAAAGAGCAAGTAAATAGAAACACCTGAAAGAGATAGTGTTAAAGAGCCAATAGAAAAGTAGAATAAATCCATGGAAGTGATTCCTTAGAACCATGGAGATAAAGATTCTATTTTTAAAGCACACACACTATTCTTCAATTCCTTGCTATTCAAACTTTTGACCTTATGACTTCTTTTACACTTGTAAATATTTGAGAAGCAAAACAAAACAAAATAAAAACAAAGCTTTTTTGCTTACACAGGCTACGGCAATTGATATTTAATATATCAGAAATAAAATTGAAATATGAAAACTTACTAATTCACCTAACCAAAACCATAATAAATTTCCTATGCTAAGAAAACAGCATACTTTTATGAATATACTGTACTTAAAATATTTTAGTGAGATGAGTGAAAGTATTTAATTGCAAACTTTTTAATGGATAGATTAGCAGAGAGTAGGCAGATTCTGAAATCTCCTTTGAGATTCAATCTTTTTGCAATATGAATTAAAGAATATAAGGAAAATAAGACTATATATATTTAGTTGGAGAAAAGGAAAGTATATTATTGATCATTTGAATAATTGCAAATATTCTTTTTTATATTAAATTATACCTTGCCTATGGATATATTCCTAATGTTTAGCTCAATATGTGGAAT
This sequence comes from Dasyprocta punctata, assembly GCA_004363535.1. Lineage (NCBI taxonomy): Eukaryota > Metazoa > Chordata > Mammalia > Rodentia > Dasyproctidae > Dasyprocta > Dasyprocta punctata. The sequence goes on along the minus strand of RJWM01012362.1, from coordinate 35,356 downwards.
CATATCAACTAATTTATTGTACTCTATAATAATTGCCCTTAGTAGGACTTTAAATGACTTTAAATTGTACCTGATTCTGTATTCTTTCACACTGGTCATTAGGAAAACATTAACGAGTTTCATAGCTTTTCTTAAATGGTGACATATTTCACTATATATTACCAAAACTAAAATGTTGCTTTAATCAATATCACTGCTGTTCTTATGAAAAATGAGTTTAAGTATTGGAAAACTGTCAAGTTCTCAGTGGAAGACATGTTTTCCAATACTCTAGTTTTCTCTCAGAAACTTAAATTTTATCATTGGCAGCACATATTGGCAGTTGTTTTCATTGAAGTGATAGGTTCATTGTACTTATTTTCAGTGAAATGTCTGCCAAACACCCACGTCTAAAGAACCATGGTTTATCTGTGATTTGTTCTTTCAAGTGAAAATTGTGTTCCATGAACAAATCAGCTAATTTAGAAGCTTGCAACTCACTTGTACAAGGGCTTGCCTTCGAAACCCAACAGGTTTGCTCCGTGTAGAGTTCCATTTTGTCACACAAATGAAGAACATATGTACTTAAGGACTGAGATTTAACAGGATTACTAACTTCTGCCTCTTTATCAAGATTATCATTCAGTGAAAATTTTTTTTGGTGTGTGTGTATGTGAACTATGCACATATTATGTTGAAGAACGACATGGTAAAATTTCAGGCTTCAGCTTTGGGTTGTAACAAATGCTACCGCTTTCATCATGACAGATTTTGTTCATCCAGCACAAACAGCAACACAGAAAGGGCCAAGAGTACCTTAGTGTTGATGTGAAAATCATTTTGGCCTTTTAGATGCTTCGAGTGGGTCTCGGCATTCCTGGGATACGCCGACCACAGTCTGAGAACTGCTACTTTGAGTAAACTTTAGGAAGTTGTCCTCATCAAGGGCTGCAGGAACATGGGACTAAAATTCCAAAATGCCTTAAAATAACTAAAGGGTTTCTATTGGGATTTGCAAGAAGGGTATGGGCAATCATGTTGGGAAGAGTTTCAGGGTTTATATTTTCCAGGTTAACGGATCCTAAACTAATAAATAACTATCTGTGTGAAGTGTTATATAGAAAAAATACACTCTGCCCTACTTCACTGTATGTATTTGATTCACTTCAAATGGAAATGCTAAAACATATGAAGGCATTAATTATGGTTGTCACCAAACCTGGATAAGCATAGCAAATTTCTCTGACTGGGAACAGAATGCCTTTTCCATCTTTGAATTATGGATCTAGCATGAAAAACAACTTGGCATGTCATTTACAACAATTTAGGGGGAAATGCAAATCCCAAATAAGGGACAGTCAGAAATCACATACCTGTAGCTACAATGTACAGAGGTTAAATGAAATGGTTCAGTATTTTAAGTATTTACTTTAGAATGGTTTACATAAAATAATATAAGATTATTTTGCATATTATAAGATATATGGAAGTTCCAAAAATGTAATGCATATATGAAGGGCTTGTAGTATGCTAAGAAAGTGACATTTATTCAGTGTCTTCTCTAGGTCTTTCTGAGTGACACATATGACCTACTTCTTCTTACACCTATAAGCCATTGAAAGTCCATTAACCCAGATACTATTAGCCTTAAAGATCATTAACCCTATCCAAAGCTATTAACTTTATCTAAAGCTCCATCTGAAACTGAAATTAATCTGGATTAAATGATTTGCAAAGGTAATAGGATTTTGATTTCTTTGATTAATGTTATCTGACTGAAATCAATTTCCTTAAGAAGTATGAATTTCTTCTTCTTAAAAGTATTTGTTTAGCTTTGGATTCCATATTTAGGTTACTGCTCGAAGACACCAAGTTGCAGTTTTCATTTATAAACCATTTTCGCAAACGCAGTTCAAAAGAAACTGAAGCAAATAGTATTTCCATCATCTTGCAGTCTTTTTTTTTTTTTTTTTTTTTTTTTTTTTTTTTTTTTCTTTTCTTGAATTGAAATGGGTCTGTCCATTTCCAAGACTGGTCTTGAACTCCTCAGCTTACTTGTTTCTCCTACCTCAATCTCCACAGTAGCTGGGACAATAGTAGACCCAGTGTGTTTTACATTTCTGTAACTAAATTAATATCTTCAAAGTGATATCGTAGCACCTACCCACAGATATGCAAAATTTCCGTGTGCAGAGAAATGGACTACACTGCAAAACTGACATTTTACAAAGTTAGAAAGGAATGAATTAAAGGTCAAGGATAGAAAAGATGATGTGGGAAATTCACCCAATCTGATAACACGTGTCAACTTAAATTTAGTATAATTATTTCACAAGAGATTCTTTAACCCTTGTGTCTCCCATTGTTCCCATCTGGTTATGAGCATGTACGGGCAATCTATCATAGAGCATTTGGGTCCTCAATAAAGCAGAATGCAGAAATTTAAATTGCAAGCTTTGATGGTTTTATTCTCACAGTTACAAATGGATGCTTGCCTACATATGCACCAGAGAATTTCTTTCCCAAATATTTTATCTACTTTTCCTGGAGTATAAGGGAATACAAATGAAGTACCATGAATATAAGATGGAAAACAACATTAACTGTATAAAATAACAGTGGAAAAGTGTTTGAGAAATCAGTGTAGTTTATAAGCTGCATAAGTTCCTTAGGCAAATTTGCTTCCTTAAGAATTTTTAAAAAATAGATGCATTCAACATTGTACAGGCCCTAATTCAAAACTTACTGAGAAATGAAATGCGGGATCCCCAACCTTCAAACATTGCATATTATGGGACCTTACAAGCAGTCAGTAAAAGTAGTTGTAGGTAACATTGTCCAAATTGCATGACTTCTTGATTTTGAAATCATTTCTCTTAAAGATGGTAATTAAGACAGTAAGTTTCTTATTGAGTAAAGGTGGTAAGTAGGAATAAGAAATTACAGTAGAGCATTGGAAGGCTTAATTTTTATATTCATAGTTGCAACCAGTAGATGAAACTAAAACTACAATGAAATGCAATAAGTGTTTATTTTACAAAAGAAAGTGAAGCGAACTTATTTTGTTTCTGTTTGCCCCTGACCATCTCTGTTAGTCATAAACTGGGACTTAGAATACAGCGCTGATGTTTTTTTTAAAGTGGAGGCTATTACTTTTGAAACCTTGAAACACACAGCTAAGTGCCAATCAGTCACCATGGATTTTCAGCTTTACCTAAACTTTGTCATATATTGATATTTTTAAAATCAAAATTCAACTCAAGATTCAAGATATGGACCAGAAATTGTTTCAGATGGATAATATAGAATATTTTATATAAAGAGGATAATTCTTTTCTTAACAATTGTGAGCAGAGAAAGGAGCCATAATTCCCTACTCAAATGTAAAGTTTTATGGGTGCTTATAGATTTTGGGTTACCTCAGTTAAGAATCCACCATAACACAACTTAAAATTTCCTTATTTCATGTCTAATATGCATCTTTAAATCAAAGATGTAAAAATTCTACACTTTTTCATACAACTTAGTGTAATAAAAATGTTAAGTAGCAAATATCACTTTTTCTACACATGTGTTATTTACGTAATATGTACAATATCTTAAAAGTCATGCAAGTTAGGTATTATTACTTAAATTTTACAGAAAGATCAAGAATCAGTTTCACTTACTTATTAATGCTAAAAAGCAATTGACAAAGCTAAGATTTACATCCAGTCCAGTCTGAAGTAAAGAGCTCTGATTTTCCCTCCAAAACTGTATAGTGTGTTTCTGGGTTTTATCTGCAATCTAAAGTACTCGTATTTGCCATACAGTCTTTTAAACAGTTAACTATATTCTTGATACAGAATGAGAAAATAAACAAAATTATTTCTTGATTAATTATTGCCCAGAAGCAACAAAGAGCACATGGAGTATACAATTCTTAAGGATTAAAAATGTTCTAACTATTCTAAATTAAATAACCATTTAAGGTTTGCTTCTGTGTTATGTCTGGGTGTGTATATGTAAAACTTCATAACCTATCATATTGCCTTACTGGAAGAAGCATGAGTTAAAAATTAAATCCTAAATGAGAATCAATTATATAAATTATACTTGGTTTTACTGGCTAAATATTTATATACAACCAAATTGGATAAGACGTCTGATGGGACAGCTAAGTGCTAGGAGACTAAAATCGCCACAGCATGTGTAAGTGTCTACTTCCCAACTTATGTGAATTATCCTCTTTAATCATTGCATAGCTTTCATCAATGGTGAAGCAAAGGGCTATTAATTGAATTGATGTGCCACAGCAACTTAAGAAATTACCTATTGAATCCCTTGTCTCAGTCAGTGTAAGAAAAATGATCCCAGAAACAGAGAAACAAAATCGTACAAGGGTGATTAGAATCTGTACTACAGACTCGTGAGTCAGACACATGGAAATATTCTTTCTGTTCTTTTTAAAGCTCTGTGATAAAAGCATAATACATTTAGAATAAAATTATAGTTTTTCTTTGCTTCAAGGTTTATTTTATTCAATTTTGTCTTACAGAGTAAGAGGGCAACGATCCCTGCTGTTATGCATACTATTTTCAACAGAGAAGTGAATCCTTATATCAGAATGAAAAGAATCACAGGTTCACTGATATTTTATAAAGATGAGATATTAACACAAGTATTGCAAATCAGAATTCATGAAGACAGTTACACCTGAGACAAAGTGGAGAATAGAACTTCAGTGTGTAGGGTGAATGGAGTGAGAATTTAAAAATAATGGATTATCTCAAATAACACATTGGAGGAGACGTCGCTGTCCCACTCTGGTTTAGAGCAATGGTGTCGTCATCAACTTCCTTACTCCTTCCCACTTTAGGATCTAAATCAGTCACCAGCTTTTGTGGATTCTTCATAACTTCTTCCTTTAAATGTCTACCATGTATTAATTTCTTATTACTGGTATCACAAGTTGACCCAATCATGGTTTTATAAAACAATACAAAATTTTCATCTTATTGTCACAAATTTTGTAAGTGTAAATCAGGTCTTGCTGGTATTAAATGAAAGTGTCAGTAGGCCACATTCCTTCTGGAAGTTGCAAAGAAAAATCATTTCCTGGTGTATATCTGGTGTCTAGAGGCTACCTATATACCTTGATTCTGGGCTCATTCCTCTCTTTAAACACCAGTGGCAAGAATCTTTGAATCTGTATCCTTACAATGACACCTGGGAATCCTTCCAAACAATCCAGCACCATTTCACCAGTTCAGTGTCATTAATTACACCTGCATTTTTATCCTATAAGACAGCAATTTCATAAAACATAGTCATCACTGAGGGGAGACAGCCTTATTCTGCTGAGTCCCCAAATGTCCTCATTTGTACCAATAGCAAAATATGTTTGTTTCATTACAATATTACTCAGTTTCAAATCGTGACAGCTTCCAAAGTACAACACTTTATCTCAATGTTATCAGTTGATAGGTCTTCTACAGCATCTGAATCAGGTATAGGTGTGACCCTGAGTATGATTTATCCTGAAGAAAACTTCTTCTCCATTTGTAGACCTGTGACACTAGAAAATAGATTGTCAGTACCAAAAATACAATGCTGATATTAGTAAAGGGTAGCAAAGAGAGACGTTGTCAATCAAAAATTGTCTTATATATGGGCAGCTATTTTGAAGGTAACAAGAGGCATTTTGGTAGCCATTGCTGATTTCCTATTATCTTGTTTTGAAGTCCTGTATTGCTCTCATTGTTTTGTTTTGATTGACTTTATTCTGTTTCATTTTGCTTGGTTTTATTGTCTTTAAAGTAAAATAAAAAAAAGAAGAACATGAAAGTAAACAAGGAACCACTCACTGGTCCCAATAAATTTTGCCATATACCTAGACAAATACTAGATTTCCATGTGAGAATAATATTCAGTGGTTTGTGGCTATCACCTTGATCTTCTCTTTCCTTATTCATGAACAGAAGCATATGCTTATGGCTGAGTAGCTGCTCTTTTTCATGAGCCTCTTTCTTTGCTGTATGTGAAATTTTGGAAATTCAACATTTTCTTTCATTTTTTTCTTCCCCTGTCTGTTTTAGTGGAAGCCAGCATAAAACTGACAGTATAAAATGTCAGAAATCTGTGGGTCTCCTGTGCATGTCAGGGTCATTGGTACATTAGACAGGTGGTTCCTCCCCACAAGGAATCTCACTTTGGGTTTTTGTTTCTGCTGATGCGGCTACGGGGATTCATGAGCCTAGTATTTTCGAAGAAGGCTCTACATGACTAAATATTCTGATCTTTTGATTCTCTGAAGTCACTAGCAAAATATTGTCTAGAGATACCCCTGACTTTCCCTCAAAAGCACATGTCTTTTGACACTGACTCTTCTAATTCAGTAGCTTTTGTTATCTGTGTAGGGTGAGAATTTTTCCAACCTTTAAATCTTGATATCCTTTGCTCAATAGTTCTACCCTCAGTTTGCTTGTTTTATCTCATATTTTGTTATAAACTAAAAGAAAAGAAGTCTTCATTTTCAATAGTTTGCTTGAAAATCTAAGCTAAATGTCCAACATCATTTTTTCAAGTCCAACTTTCTATCTTCCTGTGAAATGCTAAGTCTTCTGTCACTATACAATAAAGATAATTTTTCCTTCAGTTTCCAATAGCATTTCATATTTTTCCTTTAGCTGGCATCATCTTTGACATCCCTATTTCTACCAGAGAGTAATTCCGATTATTTAAATATTCTCTAAGGAAATATATGCTTTTATCTTCTGTGATCCTGACTTTCCTGCAGTTATTAGCATTCACATTTTTAATAATAGTCTATTTAAGGAAATGTGGGCTTTTAAAACCATATTTCTTAAATTTCTTCCAGCCTCTTCCAAGTGCACAATTTTTCTTTCTTTCTTTTTCTTTCTTTCTTTCTTTCTTTCTTTCTTTCTTTCTTTCTTTCTTTCTTTCTTCCTTCCTTCCTTCCTTCCTTCCTTCCTTCCTTCCTTCCTTTCCTTCCTTCCTTCCTTCCTTCCTTCCTTCCTTCCTTCCTTCCTTCCTTCCTTCTTTCTTTCTTTTTGTACCAGGGATCAAACTCATGACTTTGCACTTGCCAGGCAGGCACTGTGCCACTCAGCTATATCCCCAACCTCTTCCAAGTGCACAATTTTGAAGGCACCTCTACATTTTTGGATATTTGTTATGCAACACTTCTATTTGTATTAGTTTTCTATACTGGGCATATCAAATCACCACATTCTTAGTTTGTTAAAACAATGTATTGTTATTATCCAATAGTCATACCTACTACTTTGCATCAGAATTTTATTACTTAATCCTAAGACTGTTGCAGAAGAACTCTATGTATTGTCTATCCTCTGTATTTCTATAAACAGCTTCACTTATCACTATCAACAAAACCAATAGCATATGCTGAAAACCTGAACTGTTAGGTGTTCATCGTGTGTTGAACACCTTTCTAAGTATTTTAAAAAGGTTGTCCAATCTATTGAAAGCAGCAGCCCTATATGGTAGTTTTTTTTTTTTTTTTTTTTTTTTATGAGACAAGGTTGCTCTTTTTAGTTCAGGCTTACCTTGAACTCACTGTGCAACCCAGGCTGGCCCTGAACTCATGACAATCCTCCTGCCTAAGCCTCTAGAGTACTGGGATTGCAGGTGTGAACCACCATGGCCTGCTTCCATTCTTATACTACTTTATAAGCTAAGGAGTTGAGGCAAAGAGATATGAGGTAAGCACAATGTCCATGCCGTCTGATTGGTCAGTGGATGGACATCTAATTCCTTGCTAAATAACTAGTTTCCTCAAATATGGTGTTCAAATCTCAACTCAAATGTTCTTGCCCTCCACTGTTATTGTTCTCCTTCAAGAAGTCTGAATTACACCATAATATTGGCAAAACGTTGGTCAGTATGCTGATTTCAAATTTTTGATTCCTAAGTATTCTTTAGCTTTTGCCATATCTTTGGTTTTGTGCACTGTATTTCTTGCTCTGGAAGATATTTTTTCAGTTTATTTTCCCTTTAGTCTCCCTCTTAGAACTCCATGTATTTCATGACTTTTTAAATAAACATTTTATTAATTTCTGTAATGATTTGTATTTATCACATTCATTTGATCAGTAGCTTTGCTATTTTGGGGGTTGTGTTGATTACTTTTCTCTTGTTGCTGAGACAAAACACCTAACAGCCAAAAAGAAGAAAGGAAAGGTTTATTTAGCTCACAGTTTATGGAGGTCTCAGTTCATGCTGGCTCCAAGGCAAGGTGGTGGGTCTGAGGTGCAGCATGGCAGCTGTGGCAGATACCAGAAGCAGGCAGAGCAAAAGGGGCAAAAGGGAGGAGCACACTTCTTTCCCTCCCTTATATGGTATGCAGGTTACCCATCCCTGGGCAGGTGCAGCACTCACACCGCCAATCCCAGCACCAGACAACAAACCAATCACAAACGCTAGACTCAGCAGCTTTCAAAAGGCCCTCCCCCCATGACTGCACGACACACACCATAACAGGGGGTATAGCATATATATTTCTCCTTTTTTTTCATATAAAGAGAGGCTTTAAATGCATGAAGGATTAACAAAATATTCTGCTAATCAACATTAAATACCGGTTTGCAGTTGATTTGTGTATGTATGTGTGTGTGTGTCTATAAATAAATATTCAAAGACCTTGTTATAGAATAACATACAAAGAATATGAGATGAAAGTTCTGAAGTGCTAAGTAACTGGTATATTTATTTATTGTAGCTTTTTATAGAACCCATATATTAAATTTATACTACAATGCTATCAATTGAATTTAACTGTTGTCATCCTCAGCATTGTTTTTTCCCATCACAGAATCATCCTGGTTGTTTCATTACAGCACATGCCAGTCAAACTCACAAAGTACCAACAGGAAAGAAAAAATGTGGTTTTTTTGCAACAGTGAAAGTCATTTAAATTAATCTTCCACAGAATATAACATGAAATTTCATACAGTGCCCTTTAGAGCATCGATTCTCTAATCATGGTCATGACCTTTCATTAAAGGTTTTCTGTGTTCACCAATAGCTGACATAATTCCATCAATATCTAAGAGTGATTTAAGAAAAAAACTAAATTACATATTTAAAGCTCATAAGCTGATAAATGTTAGCCTCCAAAGTAAGAGTATGAACTTTATTGTTCTTTATCTTTAGCCAAAAGAATATCTCAGAGCAAATCTTTTCAATTTAAAAAGCATTTATTGGCACTTATATGGAAAACACACACATATATGTATATACATATATACACTAGGAGATACAGATATAAATAAAAAGTTTTCAAATAATTAATATTTTTGGGAGGGAGGTAAATATTTACAAAACTTTAAAATATGTTACAGTGTTTTAAGCATTATAATCTAAACACACACAAAATATTGCAAGTGCTCCAGCAAATAAACACAAAAAAACAGAAACTGCTTCACTCAAAAAGAATTTAATAAAGAACTACTTTCGTACACATAGACAGGAAGTGAAGAAAAGACTCTGGTGGGGCCACACTATTACTGCCTTGGCTAAAAGAGACCCACAGTGGCGATTTCACTAAAACCCATGGAGACAAGAGGAAAAGAACGACTGAAGAGTTTTTAAGTGACACAGACATATTGTAAGGCAGGACCTGGAAGAATAAATACTCCCAGCCCACTCCTTTATCTCTCTGTTCTGCCGTGATCTAACCTTGGCTGAGTCCAAATGGAGTCAGAGATAAGAGAACCTGTCCAGGCAGGGCAGGAGCAGAGACACAGCAGGCAAAGGAGGACAGTGACCTGTAGGGGTAGGAGGATGTCAGCCCAAACCCCACAAAAGAATGAGGTAGCAAATGCTTAGTTACTGCTGCATTTCATGAGAAAAATTTGCAAAACAGTGTTTAAGTGGGACCATGAAAGATGCACTGTATTTTAACTGGAAAAAAAGGCACCGAAATGTCAGGTAACAGGTAAAATGTCACATAAGGAGAGGCACTCATATGCATACATTTGTGGATGAGTTGGAGGTTCTGTGTTGAAACTATCGAATTTCAAATGTTTGTATAAATAAGAGGATAAAATCCAGGATTTTGTTGACTGTTAGAAAAATAAAACACAAATCCGCACCCTCAGTTCTTACAGTTTTAAGTCTTCTGATTGATACAAATAAATTAGTTTTTTAAAGAAGAGCTCAGGTGAAGTAACACCTGCACTACAAATAATTTGAAATTGAGATTCATGTGAGTGTTTTTCTCTGATTTTCTGTTTCATTCCTATCCCTTTCTTGTTCTGGGGAATTCTATGAGAAAAAAGAAAGCTGGGAGGATTTCATGCGGAAGGAAAAAAGGAAGAAAGACAAAGAGAAGGAGGAAAAAGGTAAAGAGGAGGAAAGATAAGGGGAGGAAGGGAGGAATCTACAGATAGGAGATAAGGAAAGGTATTAGAAGGACCGGCATGGCTTTGGAGTGAAAGGGTCCAGGAGACTGGAAGATGAGAAGCTTTTGGATCAAATCAGGAATTGCCCTTCACTAGCTATCTGGTCTTGAAAAAATTTTGTACAAAATCAGAAAGAATGAAAACCACATAGAGTGAGTTGTAGGAAGTGAATGTGCTATCATGTGTGACAGGCTTAAGCACATTGAAACATAACCCCGTAGCTATTGACTGTCCCTCCCTTTTTATGCAAAGCACCCCATGGAATGATTAGCTATGAAATTAGCCTGGCGTTGCTTACTTTCTCTGCAATAAAAAAGCATTATGCCATCCATGTGAACTGCAAAGCAATGGACTCCGGCATTACAGTTTAATTCGAGGTCATGTTTTTTCTTTAAGGATAGAAGAAAACCTCCAAATTACCTCCAAAAATCAACTAAGAACTTATTTTCAATAACAAATTTTAAACTATCAGCAAGAAGTAACAGAGTCAATGACAAAAAACAATTGCAAGACAGAAGCTACTATTAAGGGTATACTACCCCCTTGCCTAAATTAAAATAGCCAAAAACCAAACAAACAAACAAACAAAAAAAACAGAAGGTTATTATTTCTACCTCTAAAGGTTACAGAAAATGCAAAATGTTTGAAAGACTGAGTTTAGCAGTTACACACGGTAGCCTGCTAAAATAAACATCTGATAGATGGAGCAAAGACTACCAGAGGGCTGGCTAAGCATATATAACCGAAGAGGTCAGCAGATATTATTTTAGTAAATTTATGATCCTTAGGTTCGATAACAAAGAGCAAAAAGCCAGAAGACTCATTAATGTTTCTAGAACACTTTGTGCTAAAATTCACCTTCTCAATTCGTAAGTAAGGGAGAGCACAGCAGCGGTGGGCATTCTGATGATTCCTTGGGAGACGCTGTGTTGCCCGGATCGCTGCCTTCCAAAAGCACGCACGGGGCACCGTGGCCCTACCGTGCTCTTCCTTTCTTTGGAGCAGTTGGTTATGTTGTAAGTAGGGCATTCTCAGTGTGCGCTTAGGAGCTGAATTTTTCACAGTTCACTTGACTCACCATGCATTGGTTTTCTAAAGAATAAGTGTCATTATAGAGCATAATAATTACCTCCATTTTTGTAGTCACCATTAAATTGCATTTCCTAAATATTTTTTAATGTATTCCCAGAGTTCTTTATAGATAATGTCTCAGATCTGTTCCATATGCCCTACAATGCAATGTGCTGTATTGAAATGGTACTTTAAATATGTCACCAAAAATTTTAAATTTAGTACAATAGGATCGCTCCACATGTGCTATAAATACTGTCTTCTTCTTTGAGAAAACAGAGCCTGCATTAACTTTAAAAAGTGGGGATCTTGTTTGATTGTTTTATTACTTTTTTCAGCAAGAAGTGAAATTTCGCTTGTATTTAAATAATCTTTGAGATATTGGTTAGACCTTGAAAATTAACTATTTTATTTTTTATAGCCCTATACTGGACGTAGTCCTTCAATGTAGAGTGTCAAAAATACCAGTTCTGCTATTTGTAAATCCAACCCCTTAAACAGTTTGAAAGCAAAGCTGATTTTGATCCTAGTTTATTGCTTTGGATTTTTAATACCACACTTTAAGCTTAAGTTCTGTGCCATTTGTAGTGCTTTAAGCTTATTTGGGTATTTATAGTTTGAGAGGGACACTAAAATTTGATTTCTAAACTACTTTTATTCTAAGAAAAGAACAAAAAGCACAGCAGAGGAGGTCAGTATTGCCATTAAGTGTCGAGTACTGTTATTCTGGTCAAAGTGTTATTTTAGAAATTAGATGCCGTTTCTGTCTTCACAGCTCACCAGATCTTTCTGTGAACAAAAGAGGACAATTACACTCTGTTATTAAAGCAGCCAGTGACTGCATCAATAAAGCTTTTAAGAGTAAGTGACACGGGTCAAAACTCTAGGAGTGAATGCATGCTTGTGGCCTTGGCTTCATGGTTAGTACTGTCCTAGATATGACTTGAAAGGAGTAACCCAGATGCAATAAACTATCACAAATTCTCGAGTCACGCAGACCTCATTCCATAATTTGAGCCTGTCATTTCGGATGGTCCTTGATGTTTCTTTCATAAGGACCCTCTGATATCTGTGTAGCAGATAAGCCTTTGAGAGAGTATTAAAGTTTAAGCTATTCAGAACCTGGGAAGATGTGCTTGGAAGACAAAACACTTCAATTTCACAAGACACTGGAACCAGGACTCTTAAACAGAAAAAAAGCAGGTACAGGTCAAGTTTAAATGAATAAACACCCACATAAAGGAGGCCATGGGGAGAGGCATAGTGTAGTGTCTCTCCTTAGCAGTTTGGAGTTTCTGATAGTGTTCTAAAAGCATCATTTTAAATTCTATGCAATTATTAATTGCAATGTCTAAGGATGACTATGTCTAGCTTTTATACTGGAAGTCCAGAGATTTGCTTTTGACGGATGAAAAAGTTGCCTACTGTTGAAGACTTACATTGAAATCCTACCTACTTTGTGAAATTCTCAACCTTACTGGCTCCACCCTTCAGTCAGTCCCAGGGATCAAGCCAGAGCCTCCTGCATGCAAGGCAAGCTCTCTATCCCTGAGCCACATCCCCCACTCCTACTTCTGTTCCTTTTCATGCTTTCTCTTCTTATTTCCTAATGTGCCCTTCAAACCCTTTTGTTCTTCCTCTGCTGGTCCTTTGAATTTTGGGGTTTTTCCAAAAATTAAACTAATGTAATATCTTCTATAAAATATCTGTTTCAAAAAAGTCAATATGCTTAAAATATACTGAATAGTAAAGTATGATATGAATTATATAATAATATTCTGATATTTATTGCATATTTTACATATTACATACATTATATGTATATATTTATAGTTGAATAATTTCATGGTACATTATAAAATGATTTTTATAAAATGATCTAAACATTTTAACAACTCTAAACATAAAGCAATCTGGGTATGTAACAATTCATTGCTATACTATCAAAATTAAAAATAATTTCTGAAAGTTTTCTAAATAAAGACTTAATATTATATTTCCCCAATAGCCTCCAAAATGCTTTTCAAAAGGGAGTATCAGGATCTAGCCAAATATTGTTCATATCATTTACTGAGTCTCTTAACTGTCTTACAATCTTCCTCTATTTTCCCGTAAGTGTATCTTTTGAACAGATTATACCCATTTTATGTCCCAATATTCCCACATTCTGTATTTGTCTAATTTATCTTCTGATGTCATTTAACTTGTTCCTTTATTTTTTTGTATTTTAGTACCATTAATTCAAGAAATCTCTTGTCCGTTTGTCTGTAATATATCTACATTAAACTACCCTTCATAGACCAATATTCTTAGAAGATACAATATTCTGAGAAGGCACAGTCTTGTTATGCCATTTTCCTATAAGAATGCCCCAAATCCTTAATCCCACCTTCAAGTCACTTCAAAATCTGACTTTAATATTCTTTATTTCAATGGACAACCTTATTATTCCATCTGCAAGTCCTTGGGGAAGATTTGACCAAGACAGGAAAATTTTCAATCAGTTTAGCAGAAAGGATGAAAATGATAAAACTTTTTAACATAAAAAATATTAAAATGAGACATTTTGTTTAGAAGTAAAATATTTCCTCACCATGTATGAAGCATTCAATCCTGATTGGAGATGCCCAGATGAAAGGAATTAAATCTCATTTTGGGTATTTTTAGTCAAGCCCACCTGTAGGTGACCAAAACTTCTATTTCTAATCAGATATTTGTTTGGTCTTGACACATGTAAGATTTTATCTTTTATTCAGTTGCCACTTAGTCAACAACATTTTTTTTTACAAATTTGAATAAATAAAAGGTTAATCTATATTAAATGAGAGTACATTTTTGTCTGATTAAACGTTTCAGTACTACATTAATTTTTTTCCTCAAAATCAAGTCTTTTCCTTCTTTCTTTTCTTTCTTGTTTCTCCATGAGCATCCTCAAATTACATTTTGATTTTCTCTCTCACCTCCACACATTCACTTAGGTACTTGTTCAACCATATTCTGTATTGGCTTGAACTTTATGAGTTGCCACAGGAAGTCATTTGCTAAACCCTTTCATTTAATTCACTTTACATTAGACACTTTTTGAAAAATTTAACTTTGTCCCTAAAATATTTCATTTATTACTGTGTCAGGGCTAATATTCAAGGTCCAAAATTTAGTCTTTTTTATAGAGAGATAGAATTAGGTCAACTGAATGAGTCTGTGTTTTCAATAATAAAATCTAAATAGTTGACTAAATTCTTTTCCAAACCAAGAACTGTTTAGGGTGTCAGTGTGTTTGTGTGTATCCCTAGGTCTGCATTAGAACTCTTATCTGTGACATCACCTGTCAGCTATTACTCCTCAACTACTCTGTTACTATTCTAACCATTCCTCTATTTTATTCTTGGTTAGCCCCATCTAGCCTGCATTTGAATGGGTCCTACTGTGTACTGAAAAGGTTCCCTAACCCAAAACTTATGTTCTGAAATTCTAACCGCTAATGTGATGGTATTAAGTGGTGAGGGCTGCAGTCATAAGGAGGAGTCTTTAGGAATGGATCAGTGTCCTTCAGGAAAAAGACAAGAGAGAACTTGCTTTCTCTCTCCTCTCAGTCCAGTGAGGACGGAGGATGAACACCTGCAACTGAGAAAACAGATCTACTGGAACCTGATCTTAGGTTTCCCAACCTCCAGAACCGTGAGACGTAAATTTCTGTTGTTTAGACCCCACGGTGTGTGGCATTGTTCTTACATAATCTTGAGCTGGCTAAGACGGATACAATGTCAGGCATTTACTTCCACCCAAACTGACCACAAGGTTTTCTAGCATGTGCAGCACTGGCTGAGTTTGAGAAGCTACGTCTGTTTCCAGTTGGTATTATAGGAAAGCATATAGATTCTCCTGCTGTGTAAACTTTACTCTGCGTTGAACAGACCAGGCATTTCTGTTTCTGTCTTCTTGCAAATGCAAATTTGAGAGTCATTATTTTTGTAAAGTAATTTTATTGATTTTTTATATTAATGAATGATCAGACATTTTATCTTCTTCCTAGCAATAAAATATATATTTCATTGTATATATAAGTCTTTGTTTACAGTTCTAATGTCTATTGCTCTTTATTTCCAATACCATTTGAAATTTGCTTACAAATTTCACAAGAAATTATTAGAAACTTCCTTCACTATGTAAATGTGTCTATGTCAGATGTTATTCACTAGCCTAATTCTCAAAACGGCTAGGCAAGTGTGCATTTCATAATGTTTGTTTCACAGAATATTTCACAGAAATAATTATATCATGATTTTCATTTTTACTCTGTTATTCATAAGAAAGTATGGAAATGAATAGAACCTTAAATTGCAAGTGAACTACCAGCTTCCTCATGAATTGTATATAAATTCTCTGCAATTCAAACTTTATAGCACAACTTCAATAATACAATAAAGGTTATGACTTTCCTTCAATTTGAGGGAAATGCAGACATAAAGTATCTGTCAGTCTTAAGATTTTGATACCTCTGTTGCTATTTGCCCATGACTATTTTTGTTACTCTTTTCATTAATAAACATTGAAGACAGTATCAGACATAAAGCTAATGGATAGAGTAAAAAATACTACACTGATATTTTTATATCATAATTCATATTTCATAAACAAAGCTATTTAATTGCCTGATGTTAAAGACATGAGTAATTGTTGGAAAACCTTAGAATTGTGATTGGATCTTTAGCAAAAGTTCACTACATTTATATTTGGTGTTCATTTTGGAGAATAATGTGAAGACTTATTCTGGGGGCTATTTAGAAATGTTTTATTACTTTATCCTTTTAAAATATATTAAATATATTTTATTTAACAATGCTGTATTCTCTTTACTTGGAAAATGAGTAATAATATAAATAATTACCTGAAAGTAGAGGTTTTTTATTGTGTATAAAAGTCCTAAAAGTTTGGATTTGGGTAAACTTTTAGAAAAAGAAGTACGTTCTAATCTATGTATCTATTCACCTATCCATTTGTCTACCTACTGTCTCAACAAACTCATACGTACAGATATCAGGGAACCAAGAAAATTTTATGTTAATTGAATATTTCATTTGACCTATTTCACTTCAGAAAAAAATAGGTTACTCATCATTTTAGTCCATTCCTGTGGAGGTAACTGAAGCACAAAAATTGACACTAACTTCAAAAAAACCTTTAGCAAGTTGAGAAACAGATGCTTAAAATACACACGTAAAATGTTTTATACTCTCTTAAATTCCATCACCAAGATAAATGTTTGAAATGCACATAATGAAGATAATCAGATTTTACTCTAGTGAAAGTGGGTAGAAGATATAGATATTGAGTAGAAAATTAGAATACTATAAGCCAAACCATTCACATGTAAATACTTCTTTTATTTCCTTCTTATTGTTAATATATTTCCTAGTCAGTAAAATGAAGTTAGTAAGCCATAGGACAGTTAATTTCACTGATAATATATGCTGAATGCTTTTGGAAAAATACTTAGGTATTGAATTTGAGTGGGCAAAGAGAATGACATTACTGTGAAATACCTTGATAATCTGTTCATGACTTGAAATTTACTTGCCCTTTTCCTCTGTGACTTCTAATTCAGCATAAGAAAGTATACCTTCTCCTCTAGATGACAGTGGTAGGTAATGCTGCCAACTGGAATGTGCTCTAAGCTTTCAGTTCTTAATGTGTTCTGTTAGATTAAGTCTCCATGATCTTTCTGTGTTTAGGAAAGATTTATGTTGTTTTTCTAAATCTGCTACTGCAATTATGTATCCATGCATAGTGTAGTGACAATCACTTTATTTAGATTGCTTCATTTTTCACCCTTGTTTATCAACATTTTATACAAACAAATTATTTTCAGATTGTGGGGAAAATTACATTCAAGGGAAGTTAATTCATTGAGCAATCTTGAACTAGCTTTCTTAATTTGTGTATGTATGAATGAAAGTATATTTTCATAATTAAATTGGTAGAAATACAAAAAAGTATATCCTGCAATACACTAATAAAACTTTAGAGATCTGTACCTGTCAAAGATATTTTCTTTGTATTAACATTTTAATATAATGAAGCAACAATGTTATTTAAAATGTAGTACTTTAATATTATGAAAATGAGGTACATATGGTTAAATGTTAATATATGGAATTTTATCATAAATTTATTAAGGTGTACATTATCTATATGTCTTTTTAAAATTTTTATTTTTACTAGTTCACATTTACTGTACATAGTGACTGCATTCATTGTAGTGAAATGACACTTAAATATTATGGCAATAAGATACAGATGGTAAAATGTTAATATATATAATTTTATTGTAAGTTCATTTAATTGCACATTATTTATAATTCTTGTCACCTTGAATGCTCAGACACAATAAAGTGAAACTAACCAAACATTAGTGTATTTCTATTCAACAAACTTGGAAAATTATGGAAAAAGACTGAAGTATGGCACCAGACAGAATCCTAGCTCAGTCTGTTGTAAATTTGGGATGATAATATTATTATCAACAAGTTTGTTCCAGCTTTAAGATATTAAAAACTCATTTATGGTATGAGAACAACAGTTGTGGTGGAAGGAATTTAGATGAATATAGCATTGATCTGCTTAGGTACAAGTAAAATTTTTAAAAATCAAATTAAGTTATTTAATATTATAGCAAAAAATTGAGGGAAATGTTATCATTGCCTTTATTTTATATGGAGGAAACCAGTACACTAAGCGATGGAACAGTTTGCCAGTGGTCACAGTTATTATATGCTATAGCCAGAGTTCAGATACAAAATATTCTAGCTTTGGAGTTTATGCTCTTCCAATTTCACATTACTGTCCTCACAATGGAGATGTTCTCTTTGCTGACTTATGATCATTCAGGGCTCACCTAGACTCTCGGTGACTCCAAGGGGCTTCTCATTGTCAACCAGTTCCAGTCAGTCTTGCTGCATTTCCTTTCCTGCCTCTGTTGCTGTTTATTGCATCTCACTGAGTGCCTCACTGTGCTCTATGGAGCAGACCCAGACCCAGCGTGCCCTGGCAGAGCAGGCCCAGAGTAGCAGAACACTGTTTGTCAACAGGCCCTGCAGGACCAACTGTAGTGGAGTGAACCAGCACTATGTTTTGGTGCATGGACATGCTGAACAGAATGGGCAGGAAGGGCCGCCGTTTTGTGTCAGAGGTTTGGGTCAAACCTAGCAGCAGCACAGCTCCTGGTTACTTCACTGCCAAAGTCATGGAGTGGAAGGAGGGAAGAGTCATCCAGTCATGGTGAACTGCCAGCAGGTGAAGAGTAGACTAAGGAGAGTTCTGCTGGGAGGTAGGAGCAGGGACCACCCAGAGACTGCTCGGGTAGATGCCTTGGCCCAGTGGCATAAGCAAGCAGCCTTGGCCTGTGGTGGAACAAGGGCACCACCCTGCCGTACGATCTGTGGGTAGAAGGAGATAGTAATGTGGAACAGAGGAAGCTGAGCAAGGGCTAGAAGAAGACAACTGTCCATGTGTCTGGGAGCAACCCTGGGGTCTCCCTACCCGAGGATGGCACAGCAACAGGGAGAGCATCATAGAGGTAAACACAGCAAGGAGAAATGGGCATCCAAAACATTGTCAGATGAAGACCAGTCATCAACTGCATCCAGAGGCCAAGATCAGCCCCATAGCCAGCAAAAATCCTACTGCAAACTTGGTGGCGTTACATAGCACATTTCTGGGTTCTGACTTGGACACTACCACACAACTGTGAACACCACGGAAATATTATTATTTTTGTTTTTCTTTGTTTGTTTGAGTGGTTCTCTTTTTCCAGTATGGTTGGGGTGGTTTTTTGTTGTTGTTTTTGTCATGTTTGTTTCTGTTTGGTTTGGGTTTTTGTGTGTGTGTGTGTGTGTGTGTGTGTGTGTATTTAGGTTCCTTATCTTAATTTTTGTTTTGTACTATTTGTCTTCCTTCTTCCCTCAACAACCCCTCTTGATTTTATGATACTTTCATAGTTTCTTTTCTTCCTGGTTCCCTTCGATATTCTTTTGTTTTCTTTTTCATTCCTTGTCTCCTGTTCTTCCCTCTTGTTTCCCAAAAAGTAGGTAGTCATCTTTTATCTTACAGCCTTGCTTCTACTAGGTTTCTCTTCACTGATTTCTCTGTTTGGTCTCCTAGTCCTCTTCAGTATTCTGTGATTCTCTGAGGTAATAAAAATCACCATATTCCTGCACCAAAGGACAGGTCACTGAGCAAAATAAATAACAACTCCTTATTCATAATAAACTGGAAAGGCAGGTTCTTGAGAAAGACACAAACACCAAGAAGGCATCTAGAAGACATCTCTGAGCAATAATCATTTCCTAGGAAAGCTTCAATATTAGTTATAAAGTTATCTACCATAAGAAATTTATAAGCACCGACACAGAAAATAAAACAAACCAACAAAAAATGACAAGATGCAAAATGCAACCCTAGACCTCCAGTCCACTGAGGACAATTCCAGAGAACATGATATAGAAAAATTTGGAAGTCACAAACTGAAACTTTCTGAAAAGATAGCAGCAAAAGTGAAAAAACAAATGGAGGTGGCTATAGAAAAAATAATCTTTCAGGTTAAAAAAATGATAATCAAAATGAAAGACATGCCCAATGAATCTAGAGGAGACACAGATAAAAAACATAGAGAAGACAGCAGGCTGAGGGATCTGCACTAGAGCTAGGAGTCCACACTCAAGGTAAGGGTCAACACTCCCCCAAAAAGAAACACAGCCATCCTCAGTGACAGTGAGGACCCAAGCTCCTCCAACAGTGAGAAGAGCTGAGCATGCATCAGGAAAGCCAGCAGGGAAAAATTCTTCAGGAGAATAAACAGCACACCATCTTCGCCTCCACTTTTGCTTTTGTGTTGGCAGCAATCTTCAGGTGGGCCTTCCCCATTAAGAACCATGCTGATTCAGTTAAGCTGAATGCCACAAGTTGACCATTAGTTATACAGATTTAATGGAATCCCAGTCAAAATACCATTAACGTACCTCACAAAACTAGAGAAAACATTCCTAAAATCCTAGGTAACAAAGACAAGGCAGGAGGCACCGCAATTGCTGAGTTGAAGTTATACTATAAAACTACTGTGATTAAAACAGTATGGTAATGGCATCCAAACAGACCTGAGGATCAGTGGAACAGATGAGACAACTCCAAACATACTCAACCACCTTTTATTTGACAAAGGGGTCCAAACATGCTCACTGGAAGAAAGATAGCCTCTTTAACAACTGGCTCTGGAAAAACTGGCTTTCCATCTGTTTCTATCACCATGTACTAAAATTGAAATGAATCAAAGATCTAAATATTAAACAGAAATACTAAATATGATGGAAGAGAAAATAGAACTCTTGAAGATATAGGGGTAGGCAAAAGATTTCATGAACAAAACCTTGAGTGCACGGAAAATAATACAAAGAATCAACTACTGGTATTTCATTCTTGCAAGCTTTCCCACATCAAAAGAAATTACCAATAGTGTTAGAAGACAGCCCATGGAGTGGGAAAAAATTTAGCCAATTGTTCCTCAGACAAAGCACTAATATCTAGAACCTATAAAGAATTGAAAAAAAAATCAGAACTCCCAAATTTAAAGACTCAATCCAAAAACTTGCATCTGTGATGAATACAAACTTCTTGGAAGAAGAAACACAAACAGCAAATAAGTATATGAAAAAGACCGGGTATGGCAGCACACTCCTATAATCCCAGCACTCAGAGGCTGAGATAGGAGGATCCTTGCAAGTTCGAGACCAGCTTGGGCTTCAAAGTGAGCCCAAGACCAGCCTGAACTGCATAGTGAGACCCTGTCTCAAAAAGACAAATAAATAAATAAATAAATAAAATGAATATGTGAAAAAAGTTCAACATCACTGGTCATTTGAGAGAAGCAAATTAAAACAATGCTGAGATTCCATCTCGCTATCTTCAAGAAGTTAACCAATAACAAACTGTAGATGAGTGCAAATCAGTGTGGAAGTCAGTGTAGAGATTCCTCAAGAACTAGGATTAGAGGCCTCATTTGACCCAGTTATTTCCCTTCTGGATTTCTTTCCAGAAGAATTAAAAACACCACACCACAGTGATACATGTGCGCTCATGTTTATAGCCACACGGTTGTAATACCTAAATTGTGGAGACAACTCAAATGCTATCAACCAAGGAATAGATAAAAAAGATGTGCTTTTTTTCTTTAATACAATGGAGCATTACTCAGCCACAAAGAAGGATAAACTTGAGACGTTCCTAGACAAAGGGATAAAACTTGAGACCGTACTTTTAAATGAAATAAATCAGTCACACATGTGTAAATATCTAATTGTTTCTCTGATGTGAGAAACCAAAAGTATAAATAAGGACCAAAGTGTATAAAAGGCAACATGAAATAGAAAGAAATAGTTCAAAACAGAGGGAGACTAGGGAGGGGGGAGGAAGAAAGGAAGGAAGATAAAAGAAAAGAAGATAAAAGAAGGATAAAATTGAAACAAACCTTTGTAAACCAGGAAGGGAAAGAGTTGAAGGGAGGGAAGGGGACTGGGCAAAACAACAGGAGTCAAGATATATACAGGCATAAATTCCCTACGATGAATATGATCATTGTGTATGTCTAAACTGTACCGATAAACTTAATAACGGTTCTCTTGGAAATTACATCTAACCTTTTTTTTCCTTTAAGATCCGTGCGGCACTTATAACTATTTAAATTATGGTTAGTGTACATATGTATGTATTATCTACTTACCATTCTTTGTTCTTCCCCCAGAGATTTAAAATCTACTTTTAAATGTTAGACCTCTTATAGCACTTACCACCATTTAAATTTTTCTTTCTTCCTTTCTTTCTTTCTTACTTTCTTTCTTTCTGTCTGTCTGTCTGTGTCTGTCTGTCTGTCTGTCTTTCTATTTGTCAACTACTAACTCTGTTCCTTACAGATTTAAACTCCTAAAGAAGGAAAAAAATATCCTAGCCTTGTTTAGTCCATTCCCAATGCCTACAATAGTGACTAAAACACTACAGATACTTAATAATGTTAATCTACAGAAATGACTGAGGAAATAAACATGACATAATTAAAATTAACTGCATTTTTAAAAAAGTTGGGCTGAGAATTGGTCAAAAGTAGACTTGAACCTTGGCTTTATGATCTTCCAGGTGTACATTTTGTACTACTTACTAAAGATCTTTAAGATTAGTTAATTAACTCTTTAAAATGACACTATCTACTTTACATGGTTTACTTGAGGCTTAAATCCAACAGCATTTGCAAGCTTGTAGGATCTGCTATGCAAATCTTTCCATTTTAGCACTTATAAGAGGTTCAGTTAAAGTAGTTCCAAAACAGTTGTTAATAGCAATGTTTATGTATCAGTTAAATGAACTACACATCGTTCATCACAAAATGTTCTCTTTTTTAAATCTGTTTTCAGTCATCTTGACAAAATACTTAAATAAATGAAACCAATAAATCATTTTTGTTTTAAGAAGAGAGAATCATCAAGATGGATCTCTAGGGGCTGGAGTGTAATTCAGTGGTTGAGCGTTTGCTTACTATGCATGAACTGAGAAAGACATAAAAGGTGTGCTACCGGTCAGTGTCAGGCAATCAGGCTAACGGATGAGCTTATTCCTGCTTCAAAGGCCATTCACTATGTGGACAAGCTATCTGCTGGCAAAGAACCAGTCTACCTGCTGAATACATTTTTATCATCAGTAGCAGCCACATGAGGAAATAGAATGATATAAAAGATCCCTTCATGAAGCAAACGTTTTCATCATAATAGAAAATTTTTACTTTTATAAACATCCCTGCAAACTATAGCATTTCAGTGTGTGAACAGGTAAGTGCATTCTGCCTAAAAGTGTCTTAACCATTTTTATTGTCTTGTCATTAGAGTAAATATGAACAATGTTTGCGGTACTGTCAGTGGCCATTTACATGGAGTGTGGAGATAGTTCCTTGTTGCTTTGACTAATTAGACATGAGTCGCTAGTTCTTATTATTATTTTTGAAACTGCTCACAGTACTGTAGTAGATTTTACATAATTCATCTAGTTCTATGCATTCAAAAACTCTGTGTAACAGCCAGGATAATACTCACTGCCAATTTGCCACTGGCCCATTAGTTTCTCAGTTGAATTATCTTGTAGAATGATTCATTTGTTGAATAATGAAACTTTTCAAGAAAAAGCTTTTCCATGTTTTAATTATTAATATTTATATTAAAATGTATTAAATTTTAACAAATAGATATTAACATTATTAAAAATGTACATATTATTGATTTTAAAAGCTTGCTTCATTATTTTAAAAGCAAATTTTATCAAGAGGTTCCAACTTGAGGCCACATTTTCAACAAGAAATTTAGAATATTTCTTTTTGCAGCATATAGTACATTATCGTTTTTTAGCCACCCTTCTGTTCAGTACCTCGTTCAAACTTCTTACTCCTAACTCTTAATACCTAAAATCAATCTTTCTGTATCCTTTCATTCCCCCTATTTGTTTTCCTAAAATAAATTAAATTTACTTTTTGATTGATAAATATAAAAATTGTGCATATCAATTAGGCACCACATGTTTCAGTAGAGGTATATGCAATATTCAACTAAGATTAAACCCAAATTTTATTTTTTAAAGGAAAAAATAGAATGGCTAGAAGGAAAACAAAATAAATTGGCTTACACTGGAATGGACATTCACACGTCCCTGGACATGACCCCCAAAACACAAGGAACCAGAACAAGTATAGGTAAATATGGGAATAAATCTAACTAAAATGCTTCTATTCAGCATAGGGTATAATTAACAAAGTGAAGAGACAATATGTGAACTGAGAGAAAATATTTGCAAGGTATACAACTAACAAGAGTTAAATTTTTAGAATATAAAACCAATCTCAAAAATTCAGAAGTGAAAATAAAACCAAAACAAAAATCCAAGTAATGCAAATTACAAGGAATAAAAGATAGAAATAGAGCTCTCTCAAAAGAAGAACTATAGATATCTAACAGATATATGAAAAAATGCTCATTGCTAGTCATCCGATACCACAGAGATATAACCTCACTCTAATAAGAATATTGTAAAAAAAAAACCCAACCCCCCCCAAAACAAAGAAACAACAACCCTTCCCCCAAACTAAAGATAAATACTCTTAGCAAAAAATATGTGTGTGTGTGGGAGGGAGGACATCTGCACACTCTTTTTGGGAATGTAAATTAATATACCAATTATGGAAAACGATATGGAGGTTTCTCAAAACATTATAAATTAAGTTCCATGTGATCCTGTAACTCCATTAGTGGGCATATATTTACTGTAGTACTATTCACAATTGCCAAGAAACGGAAACAACCTAACATCCAACAACTGATGCATGTATAAGGACACTTAATACACACACACTGGAGTACCATTCAGCCATAAAAAAGAAGGAAATGTTGTCATATGCTAAACATGGATGAAAGTGGAGATCATTATGTTTTATGAAATCTTCCAGGTACAGAAAAACAAGTACTGCACGATTTCACTCATGGATGGAGATGAATCCAAAAATGTTGGTCTCATTCAGATTAATGTAGCAGAGTAGTGATTAGCACAGGGCAGAAGAGTGGGGTGGGGAGAGGTTGGGTAGTAGGTTATAGTTAGGTAGGAGCAAGAAGCTCTGGTTTGCTCTTGCACAGCGCTGTGACGACGCATATATACTGTGTGTTTCATAAAGGATTTGGAATGTTATCACAATGCAGGAATGAAAATGCTTGAGGAGAAAGATATGTTTAACTAATTAAAACACTGCATAGTATATACATATATTGAAAATCCATATGTGTTCCATCTATGTGTGCAATTTTTATTTGTTATAGTTTAGTTCAAATAAATAAAATTTAAACTTAAAAATAAAAATATGGTGGTTTAAATTATTAATTAAATGACCCTGAATTAAAACAATGTACATTCTGGTAAAATTGTATGGTTTTACTTGATTTATTTTAGTGCTATTGAAATGCTATCCAATTACCTAAAATAGTAATTTGAAAATAAGATTTAAAATGTCTTTCAAGTATATAAGAATGAATACTCTTGTGGTTTTTTCCTGTACTTGAGTTAACCCTGAATAGTAAATGCTTTTCTTTAATAATGTTATGCATTTATCAACACTTTAATGACAAAAACATCAAAATAAACTTTTTTGTCGTCTTGTTTTATTTGTAGCTAAATTAATTTTACTCTGATGTATACAGACTATTTATATTTAATAAGAATTTTTTTCTGAAAGGAATTTAATATATAGAATCTTTTTTCTATTTTAAAAAACAAAACAGAAAAAAGGATAAAAATAATACAGAATTTCAAAAAAAGTAAGAAATCAATATGAGTTAATATATTACATATTGTTATCTTAGAAGTAGTTGTTCAAGTTACAAGATCTAGGCATAAAAAATGATCAGACAATCAAACAATGACCACACAAACTATTCTTTTTGATGAAATAATGAAGAATTGGTAGTATAGTTATTTATCTTGCACACTTATACATACATACAGTTATGCCTACATGCATATAATCTTTTCCTTTCTTCCATTTCTCCTTTCCCCTATCCCAGGTGTTCTTTAATTTTGAGCACTTTCTTTCTCTTTTATTATTAAAATATCTATTGTACATTTTGGATCTTACTACTCTTTCAGTTTATTATTATTATTTAATTTTTACACTAGGGAGACAGTAAAATATTTACAAATGTGAGTCTGATTTATTTCACTTATGAGTATAGTCTCAAGTTGTCTCCATTTACCTATAAGTCTCAAGATCATCCTTTTTCATAGTCAAGGAATATTCCATTGTATAAATATACCACACCTTTTTCATCCATTCTGCAGTTGATGGGCATTTTTGTTGTTTCCAAGATTTATAAATTGTGCTGCTATAAACATGGGTGCACATATATCGCTGTGACATGACACTTTCAAGTTTTCTGGGAAAATACCCAGAAGGGAATAGCTGGATTGAATGGGACTTCCAATCCTAGAGTTTTGAGGAATCTCCATACTGATTTCCACAGTGGTCACACCAGTCTACACTCCCACCAACAGTGGAGAGAGTTCCTTTTTCCCTGCAGCCCCACCAGCAATTGTTATTGGTTGATTTCTTGATGGCAGCTATTCTTTCTGGAGTGAGATGGAATCTCAATGTTGTTTTAATTTGCATTTTTCTCAAATGACCAGTGATGTTGAGCATTTCTTCATGTATTGATTTACCATTTGGATTTCTTCCTCTGAGAAGTGAGTGTTCATCTTAGATGCCCATTTTCGGATTGGGTCTTTGAATTTGGGAGGCCTACTGTTTTCAATTCTTTGTATGTTCTGGATATAAGTCTTTTATCTGAGGAACAATTGGCTAAAATTCTTCCCCACTCTGTAGGTTTTCTTTTCACTTTATTGGTGATTTCTTTTGAAATGCAAAACTTTTTAGTAAGATGTGATCCCAGCTGCTGATTCTTTAGAGTACTTCCTATGTGGTTTGTGTTTCGTTCATGAACTCTTTGCCTATCCCTATGTCTTCAAGATTCCTACCTACCTTATCTTCCATAGATTTAGTGTTTCTATTTTTATATTTAGATCTTTGATCCATTTTGACTTTAGTTTAGTGTATGATGATAAACATGGGTCTAGTTTCAGCCTTTGGCATGTGGAAAGCCAATTTTTCCAGCACCATTTATTAAAAAGGCTATATTCCAGTGAACTTGTGTAGCCCCTTTGTCAAATATAAGGTGGCTGAGTGTCTTCGCAGTTGTATTTGCATCTTCTAATCCATTCCATTGATCCTCCGGCCTATTTTTTTTTTTTTTTTTTGCCAGCACCATGCTGATTTTATCACTGCAGCTTTGTAGTATAATTTCAAGTCAGGGATTGAGATGCCTCCTTCCTTGCATTTGTTGCCCAGAATTGCCTTTGCTATTCTAGGTCTCTTCTTTTTCAAATGAATTTTAGGAATATTTTCTCTAGATCTGTAAGGTATGTTAATGGTATTTTGATTGGGATTGCATTAAATCTATGTAACAGTTTTGGAAGTATGGCCATTTTTGCAATGTTGGTTCTTCCTAGCCAAGAGCAAGGGCTATCTTTCCATTTTCTAACATCCTCTCCAATCTCCTGTTTTAGAGTACTATAGTTTTTAGCATATAGGTCTTTTACATTCTTTGTTAGGTTAATTTCTAAGTATTTCATTTTTTGGATGCTATTGTGAAAGGTGTTATTTCCGTAATTTCTCTCTCAGTGAGTTTGTTGTTTGTGTACAGGAATGCTGCTGATTTTTGAGTGTTGACTTTGTATCCAGCTACACTGCTGAATTTGTTTATTAACTCTAGTAGGCTCTTGATGGAGTTTTTAGGGTCTTCTATGTAGAGTATTGTGTCATCTGCGAATGTTGATAATTTAACTTCTTCCTTTCCTATCCTTATTCCTTTTATTTCTCTCTCTTATTTGATTGCTCTGGCTAAGGTTTCCAGTACTATATTGAACAGGGGTGGTGACAGTGGATGTCCTTGTCTTGTTCCTAATTTTAGAGTGAAAGCTTTCAGTTTTTTTCCATTTAGTATAATGTTGGCTGTTGGTTTGTCATAGATGGCCTTTATCAGACTGAGGTAGGTATCATCTATTCCAAGTTTCTGTAAGGTTTTTATGTTGAACTTTATCAAAAACTTTTTCTGCATCTATTGAGATGATCATGTGTTATTTACCTGTTGTTAGTTTTCTGCTTTTCCCCTTGTTTAATTGCTTGCCCTATTTGGTGGTTTCTTTCTGTTGTTTTTCTGGGAATTGTAGTCATTTTTATCTCTCTCTAGTATGTCTTTCTAGGGTTGGTTTTGTGGACATGAATTTCTTCAACTGTTCTTTGCAATGGAAGTATCTTATTTCTCCATTAATTGTCAAAGAAAGTTTTGCAGGGTACCTCAATCTGGGTTGAAAGTTGTTTTCTTTCAGGGCTTGAAACACTTCACTCCAAGCTCATCTTAACTTGAGGGAAAAGTCTGCCGTGATTCTAATGGGCTTTCCTTGGTAGGTGAGTTGTTTCTTTTCTCTAACAGCTTTTAGTATTCTGTTTTTATGCTGTATGTCTGGGATCTTAATTATTAAATGTCTGGGTGTAGATTTATTTTAGCTATGACTAGCATTCTATATGCCTCACTTATCTGCATATCTGATTCTTTTCCCAGGTTTGGGAAATTTTCTGCTATTGCTTCTGCAAATAGTTCTTTTTTTTTAAGTTAGTTGCATTGACTCATGAATTTTCATTGATGCCTATCAATATTATATTGCTTCTCTTTGCATCATTTTGAAGCTGTTGAATTGTTATTTCATGCTTACTTGTTATTTTTACAAATTCTTTCCTTTCACGATCACTAGCTGCGATCCTGACTTCGAGGTCTGAAAGTCTATCCTCAGCTTCATTCAAACGATTTTGCCAGTTTTCAATGGAGTTTTTTGTATCCTGGATGTCTCTTTGAATTTGTTTCATGCACTCTTTCTTTCTAAGTTGCTCATTCAAGGTTTCCATCATTTTCCCATGCTCCCATACTTTTTTTTTGTCTTCTCTAGCTATTCTGAGTAATTCCTTTACTAAAGTTGTCATTTCTTTCCTTACCTGAGAGATTATTTCTAATCTGATTTTCTCTAGTTTCATGGATTTGTTTCTTTATTTCACTTGCTATCTTTTCAGAAATTTCAGGTCTGTGACTTCTAATGTTCTCTATTTCCAAGTCTCCTGTACTTGTTCCTTATGGACTGGACATTTGAGATTGCATTTTGCTTTTTTGTCTTGTCATTTTCACCTCCTGGGTTAATATATTGGTCTTTCAATCACACTAGTCTCAAGTGACTGTCGTGTGTGTCTTAGGGTCCTACTGAATGGGTGATGTTTGTCCCATTGCTGAGTCCTTCAATGAAGGGGAGGGGCTCATCACCTGGATTCCTCCTGTAGGTCCTTTGGGTGAGTCTTTTTTTTTTTTTTTTTTTTTTGCGGCCCCGGGGATCAAACTCACAGCCTCGCACCTGCCAGACAGGCGCTTAAGCTGCTGAGCCAAACTCCGGGCCCTCCTTTGGGTGAGTCTTATATTCTCCCTAGGCTGACTAACCTAGGAGTATTGATGTAAGCCAACCCTTAGCTCCTATTGTTACCTTGGATTTAGGCTGTTCTATGCTGCAAGATTTGCCTGGCTATATTGTATGCCTCAGCTGGGACCCTTCTGTGTTACTGGGGATCTCCTAGGCCCTTTCAAGTTTCTCCAGATTGGGGGAGATCTTGTCAGCCCTCTCCTCAACTCACCTGGTGTTTTCTGTATGGAAGAAGGACTCACCCACTGTTGCCTGGCTTCCAAAGTCCTACTGCTGAAGGGGAGGGCTCATTGCTCCTCCTGCTGACCCACTGAGGTCCTCTATTTGAGGGGAAAACTCACTGCACTGTCACAGGCCCGCTGAGATTCTCTGTGTGGGTGAAGTGTTGCTGAGGCTTCCAGCAGCCCACCAGTGTTCTGCAGGTGGTAGACATATTTCTGATGGTCCCTGGGCTCTTGAGGCCTCCAGGGTTGAGGGGGGTAGGTGCTGCAGAGGAAGATCTGCCAGCTGTAGAGGTTTCTGCAGTGGGGGGAGGTGCTAATAAGAATTTTTGGCCAGGAATTTAGCTCAGCAGCATAAGCACCTGCCTGCTAATCATGAAGTTGTAAGTTCAATCCCTGGTACCAAAAAATAAATAGATAAGTAAAATAAAATAATAATATTTTTAAAATCAATGCTATTAATGTTATGGCAAAAGGATTCATACACATACAGTCACATAAATCTGAATAATTGCCTCTTTTGAGAGAAGAATAAGTTGTTAGACCTAAGTACTGAATTTAGAACTAGTCCAAATCCTATCCTGTTTCAATTCTACAGCCATAGATTTTTGAGGCCTTATGTAAATCACTTAAACTTTGATTTGGGATTTTTGATGTCAAAATATAGTATTTAGTTTTAGTTTGTCTTTCACCTCTAAATAGATGCAAATTTGGTTATATATTCAAATTTTCTCAAATATTGGCTGATGCACAGCACACAGTTATAGCATATATATGAATTTAGAAATGCAGACTTCAATAAACAGAAGCTCTTGCATGAACTAATAATATAGTAAGTTCAGAATAAGGAAGATCAGATGGTTAACAAGTAAATGACAGCATAAATGTTTAAGCTCATTATACAGAAATGCAAATGGAAAAGTAATAAACCAAGATAAATAAAAGAATAAGCTAACCTTTTTGGCAGAAGTGGAACTAGAGAACAAATTATGATTTTTTTCTCAGTCTCACTACTTTTTCTCAATCTGAATTAGAGAAAAAATACCTCTATTTACTTCTTGGTTGTTTTGATGTGAAATACTTTTTTTTTCTCTTAAACTTTGAACATTTATCCCCTGTCCTCCTTACCACTGTACTACTGTGTCCTTGGGTATATTCTCCTCCTAATGACTTGTCTTCCATTTCACCAAATCATAGCAGATGATTTAAGGGGAGAGAATGAGGAGTGGTATTTCCTGAGTTCTCAGTCCAATTTCTCACTTATGGCTGTGAAACTTAGGTAAATTACTTAATTTCATTGTGTCTCAACTGCCTCGTTTGTGATATGGAGATAGTAATAACAGAGATATATCATGGTGTTATTGTTAAGAGCTACATATACTGAGGTGCTGAAAAATGTGTTGCATAATTAAAATACTGCTAATAAACCAAATATTACTTCTGAGAAAATCACATTGTTTTTCAGTGGTGCAGGGAAAACTTTAGCCTAACCCCTCAAATGTATTTCCAAACTCTATACAATTTCAGATTCCATTATTAATTTATTTGAGCCATTTGTGAATATGATCTAAAAAATCTTATTTTTTTCTGACCATTTTTTTGAAGATAGTGTTTGCTACATTACTCAGGCTGGTCTTGTACTCTCCAGCTCAAATGATTTTCTTACCTCAGTCTCCTAAGTAGCTAGGACTACAGGTTGAACAAATACTTTCCAAGATTTATCGTATGCCAAAAATGCAGTAAATACTTCGTTATATCAGTAATCTCAGAAATATTTTGTCATAGCACTCTGCTGATGAAAACATGAACATTTGAAAAATCATTTCATGGTGTATGGCAGCTGTCTCTTATGACTAAGAAGAATCAGAAGGAAGAGGAAAACAAAGAGGAGGGGAGGGGCAGGGAGGTGGAGACAACAATTTGAGAGGACAAAGTGGTGAAGTCGGGGAAGGTGCACGATGAAATGGGGGCTCAGAAGTTGGGTACCTGAAGGAATTCACGTAGTAGCAATAGTAGCAAGTAGCAGTGACTGCAGAGACGGCTACAGTCCTGTTGGCCGTTTTCTCTTTAATTCAGACACAGGGGGATCTTTGTGCTGCTTAGCGACCACTACTCTCCCTGTGACCTAGGACCTGAATTTCCCAGCGTTCTGTGTCTAACCCCTCTCCTTCCCTCTGCACTCTGGGTGCACTGGCCCCTTCCCTGCCTCTGAACACCTGCCACTTTCTCCACACCTGCTACTCTCTCTACCTCTGTGCATGATGGATCCCTCTCTCATTTCTTTCAGCACTGCTCAAATATAACAAAAGAAATCCTTCCTGAGCACAGTATTTATTACACATCAGACTCCAACACTAGTTACATATTATCTCACCGTAGCTTCCAGTTTCTTAGTAATTGACTTGAGCTTGGTATGTGGTTTCAATGTATTTACCTGTTTCTTTATAGTAATCTACTTGATGGGAGTGGCTTTTATGGTCACTAATATATCACCCCCAAATTAATAGAAGTTATTTTATTCTATGGTAGGCACTCATTTTTTTGTTGTTGTTGTTTATGAATGAATGATCTTATTTTATGTCAAGGATTACTCCAAGTGCTTTACATATGTTATATCTATGAATGAAATGAAAACTGTTACAAAACTGTATGGGTTAAGTACTATTGTTATTTGCTTCGTTTGTAAGGAAAAACCAAGCACAGAGATGCTAATTTGTGTGTGTGTGTCTGTGTGTGTGTGTGTGTGTGTGTGTGTGGTACTAGAGTTCAAACTCAGGGCCTTATGCATGCTAGGCAAGCTATCTACCAATGAGCTACATCCCCAGCCTGATGTTAAACATTTTGGATCGTATCTCATAGCTAGTAAGTGTTGAATAAGGTAACCTCAACTAAATGCACTACTGATAATCATCCCAAGATGTGGATCAATATCTAATTGCTAAGCTGCAGGATGAAGATTTAAATAAGCTTAACTAAAGCCAATCTGACTCAATATTCCTTTGTGGTTGTAGCTATAGAAAGTTCTCAAAGTTTTTCTTTTAATTGTAACCCTTAAAGTCTCTATTATTTTCTCTGATTTGCAACTCTTGAAACTGATTCGGAAAAGTTTTGTCCTGAGAAATGAATTTAAATTAAATAGTTTCAAAAACCACTTCTATTCTCAATTCATGATATCTATTGTATATTTTGGATCCTATTTACTTGTTCAGTTTCTCACACTTGTGAGACAATATGATGCTCACATAGATGGGTCTGATTTATTTCATTTATGAGTATGGTCTTGAGTGCATCCATTTGAACAGGAAAAGTGGAAATGAAGAAAGGGAAAAAGGAAAAATATATATTCATACACAAGATACTTAAGATAGTTATGCAACTAGCTTCTCTTAGTTCCTTGAAACAAAAGTTTTGTGCTAATATTGTTTGGAGAAGATATCATGCCTATGTTTTGAATAACTACTGGGAAGACAGCAATACATAATATATCAACTATTGTAACTGTCCTACTATCCTGTTTTGAAACTCAGTTTCATTGTATGTTTATCTGTTTTCTTTGAAATAAAAAAATTATAAAAATATTTCTATTCTCAACCAATTCTTTGAAATGTGTGAAATGAAGAATCTAAGAATAGAACATTGGCCTTTCCATAAGATTTTTTTGTTGGTCTTAAAATACAATATGCATATTGAAACTAAATTATTATACAATACATAGATTAAAGATGGAATGTATATATCCTCTTATCAAACAATTTATTCAGTGACTGTTCACTTATCTGTAATTTAACATGAATATAATTTATAACAATTACATATACTGCTAGCTGCCTGCCATTTAAGACCAGAAAATGGATTAATTCTGTGAGCTGTCTGTGTCATATATAACCCTAGTTAACAAAATAATCAAAATATCTACACTAAAGAAAATATCACTGTTATAATTGGGTGAAGAAAAATAGTCCAGGTTCTAGGTCCATAAGGAAAGAATTGCTCAGTGTACATCTCGTAGTAAGTAGTAAGTAACTATGTTTATGGAAGATCTTGGGAAGGTAGCAGGACCAGGCAGATGGAAGGGGAACTCTCCAGGAGTTTTCCATGAACCTCTAGTCAGCTCTCATACAAATCAGGTTTCCAGTATTTAAACGGTCAGACACTTTGAACTTCAGGTGCTTCCCATTCTGTCTCTCACTGGCGTCAGAACTATAGATCTGCCACCTCAAGCATTGGGACTGCTTAAGCTTAAACATGGTGGATCACCAAGGTGGTGCCATGCCCACAGCTGAATGAAGGGAAAGAAGCGGCTCATTTGATTTCCCTTTTTCTAACTGTATCATCACTATATGATTAACTCAATAAAAAGTAATGGGACTATTGCAACTTGTGCAGTTAATGAGCTTAGAAAACTGGCTTTTTCTACACAATATTTCTAATCCAACCTCTGGGGATACTTAAATCTGGCTGGTAAAGCATTACATAGTCTTTAGGGGAAAATAATTTTGCTTAGGCATAGAGATTAAATTTGATACATCTTTTTTTTGTGTGATTACTCCTCATTTTTAAACAATATAAAAATTGTAATGTTCCTTCTCTTTATATAATTTTCATTTTTTTAATTCATAAAGAAGTTAATTTGACTTGTGCACATATTTTAGGGACTTCACATTTAGGGGCGAGAAAGAGGAAAGTGTGAGGTATATACTGTGGGAATGGACTAGTTGTTTCCAAAATAGATTTTTATTTAATTCATAGTTTTTAACCATAGTCTCTATTCTCTCATCCTTCCTCCGTGATCTTTCCAAATATAACCTAAAGGAAACTGAATAATTTCAAGCACAGAAAGTAATGTTCTACACTACTAGGAGAATTTTGGTGAAACATCCAAAGCATGGTCAGTATGCAACAGTCTCTTTTAAAAGTGAAGATGGGGTTCTCATTGTATGGTAGTCTAGGACTACAAAAATCACAGCCCTGATTAAACCCTCAAAACCGTATTACTAATCAATGGGATTGATTCTGATTCTACCATGATCCTTGAAGATTTTTATTACTATGTATTATAATGTTACTCTTACTATGTATTATAATGTTATAAAAATAATGAAACTATAAAATTATTCGGTAGTCTGTGTTTAAAACGTTAGAAACATTGTGAAAAAGAAAAACTTCTGAGGTATAGTTGGAATAGTGCTTGTCTTTTGGCTCCTGTTGAATAACCCACAGGGGTTATTTATTCAATGTCATGGGCATTTATTCAATGTCATGGCCAAACTGTCTGCTCTTTCCTAAGGTTGAATCAGCTTCCAGCATGCTATTCTTGTGCTGGCAATAACCATCAGTTAACTCCATAAATTCCTTCAGTGGAATGGTTTTTCTATTTTGGGCCAGTTCTATTTCCTCTGGGGCACTTATATTTTGTCTCTATGACTTTCTTTGTTCATTTTTATAAGTTTGCTTTCAGTAAATCCCTCTGATAGAACTTGAATGTCAGCAATGCCCAAGTTTCCAAGATCAGCTATCACG
>RJWM01012361.1:0-56934 GCA_004363535.1 Dasyprocta punctata | reverse complement strand
GTACAAAGAGCTTTGGGAACCACTTTGATGGAATGACTATCATCTTCCTAAACCGACTGCGATCTAACAATTTTTGATTGACTTGCATTTATTGAGTGTTTATTATGTGCATTATGCTATTACACACTTATGAAAAATCTTGACTCATTTAATCTACACAAAAAGTTTTTGAGGCAGATAATGCAATTTACCAAATTGATTATATTAAAGTAACTGATTATAGATGATGCAACAGAGGCACTGAGAGATTAACTCACCCGGGGTCACAGAGTACACGCATGGTGGAGCCAGGGTTTGCAGCTCGCTGGCACCAGCGCCAGTACTCTCAAGCGTGGGGCATTAAGTACCATTCTGTGTGACTACGTAGCACACAAACCTTGTTCTTATGGAATAGTGGCAAATTTCAGAAGTAGCAAGCAGCAAGATTCTTTTCTTTCCCCAATCATGTCATGCAAACGGCAGGTGACTGATGACTACTTTTCCCTGCCAAGTTTCTTTGAATGCTTTCACAGGAGGGAGAAACATGACCGTGATTTCCATGATGTGATTAGAATGTGATGTATGAGCACAGAGAGTTCTGACTAACGAGCAGGCTCATGTTTGCATGTGTTAGTTCTGTATTGTGTCAGGAAGTGGTGGCTTCTCACATCTCAGAAGTCCATCGTACATCGTTAGCGGGCGATGTCTGCTTTCCTGCTAATGGAGAA
Source organism: Dasyprocta punctata (assembly GCA_004363535.1). NCBI lineage: Eukaryota > Metazoa > Chordata > Mammalia > Rodentia > Dasyproctidae > Dasyprocta > Dasyprocta punctata. Next base: position 56,227 of record RJWM01012361.1, on the reverse strand, counting down.
ATAAGAGTGTGCTCGCGTTCACCTCGCTGATGTTGTCTGTCGATTTATTTCTGCAATAATTCAGCTTCTTAGCTTTCAGTATCAGCTGGATTAGGCACTAATGAGGTGATAAAGGGCTCATGAAAGAGTGTTCACACTGGAAAGCCATCTAAGCCCCACAGCGACATCCTCTTTCCAGCATGGCCTGGGGTGGGCACAGTGAGGTGGGCATTTTCACATGGACACGCTGTCAAGGGAGTCTAAAGTTACCTGCTTCCTGCCTAGTACGACCTGGTGTGACCTCTGGAGAAGTAGCACCGGCCTTGGGATAGCAGCGAATTCCCTGGGTTGACATGAAACAGCTACCAAAAAAGAGCTTTGGTCCCAAAGTTTCCTTCAGTGGGTGGATTTACAGAGAAGACCTGCTGGAGAGTGATGGCTGGACCAGGGCTGCATTCCAGTTCCCCCTGTCTCCAAAGCCTTCTGCTCTTCTTTGATAAATGGGAGCCCCACCTGACTCCAAATCGTCTCGCTCTCCCATGATGAATGGTATTATATTGTGGTGCCACCATGTTATACCGATGGACCACGTGTGCTCCTTATGGGAATTGAGCACACACTTTCCACCTTTGTAGTATTCATTGAGTATGTAGAAGATATCCCCTATGTTCCAGGCAGGGAAGTGGTTGATGGTAACACACAAGAGTGACAAGGTTCCTAACCTCCTGGACCTGCTACTTTAAAGATAAGGGCAGATCAATAGCAGGATAAATGAATATACTCATCTGGTATTGAAAGCACCAACTGGTGCAATAGTATTTGCTCCATAAATGCGTATGGAACAGAGTTGGGTGGAAAGAAGTAGAATTAAGGAAAGGCTGGTGTAGGCACAGTTCCTGCAGCCTGCGGTGTGGGTCAGGAGGCTGCTCTCCACCCATTACTTTGCTGGCATTTGTTAAGACTGTTCAGCGGACTAGTCATCATTTGTTTGTTGAAGCTATTCAGCCCACCAGAGAGACACTGTGAGAGTTGTTCAAGATAGAGGCAGGCAAGACCTGAATGGCCTGGCAAGTTCAGGTGTCTCCAGACTACTGCCATACTATTTGGGTGATTGTTACTGCTGAATATTAAAAGATATTTAAGGATTCCCTCCACATGACACATGGTGATGCCTTTCAATTACAGGACAAATGTGAAGAAAGTGAGAACGTCTGCCCCATTCTGCCTCTATAAACTTCTCCCATGGATTATAAGAAGAAAGGGAAACTAACAGCACTGGCAATGGGGATGCAGTAAGTTTAGCAGAAGTGAGACAGGCAGAAGAGGGTCTTCCTGAACCCAAGCAGCTCGAGATCCTGTCGTGCCAGAAAGAAAAGTTTTGTGCTAAAAATTTACTGTGCTATTCCCCAAAACATTTCATTACTGACCTACGCACTCCCTCTTAATCAAATATCCAGAAATACAGTGGGTTCTATTTCTTGAATCGGACTCTCTCTCCAGCTCTCTGGTGTCGCAGAAGCTTCGTCTCCCACTCTGGATCTTGGATCTGATCTTCACTCCATACATCATAAGTGTCCAAAGTTGGAAGGCTTCCCATGCACCTGTCTTTGCTTAAGACTTGAAGTGAATTCTCAAGACATTCTGGCGATGAATCTGTAAGCTCTCTTGAGCACAGTTCTGACTTTGCAAATTTTCACCCATCTTTGGAGAGGAAAAATGAGAAATGATATGAATGAGAAATGGTATAAAAATTATTTACCTTCTGGGGAGCAAACACTAAACCCAAACAAGAAACAAGTTTATAGTGGTGTCAGAATACATTTCTTTCTCAACCTGCCAACTATTTAGACTTTTAAAGTACACCAATACGTTTCATTTGTTTTTCCTATGGAATTTAGCTCACAATAAAATTGGTCATACTCTCTAGAGGAGAAAGTGTTTCAATTTCAAAACCACATTTTTTATTGAAATATTTAAAAGATTTACTTTGCCTCAAATTAATTAAGGGTATCTCTTCTCCTATGACAATGCCCATAGCAATTATGACTGTGATGGTTGCATCAGTAGTATTTCTGCTGCAAAGCTTTCTGAGGAAGCCCCATCTATACTGAAGCTGTAAACTTCCTGACCTTGCTTGCCTAGGACACTCATGATTATGGAGAGATGGGTTCCAATTAAGTTGGGAACTAAAATTAACTTGGGCTCTCTTGAACCCTTTAATAACCAATTACTTTAAGTTCTCTATCTGAAAATTCTCACATTCTCATTGTTACAGGCAGCCCAGTTAGTTAGAAATATTATAGGCAGTCAGACAGGGCGAGGTCCTTGAAGGAGCCAGTGCAGAAGCTCAGATACCTGGCAACTGTGGGGGAGACAGACCCCTCTGCTGTGGGCCAGGCCTCAAGACAAAGAACAAACAAATGCACCCATATCCTAAGGATTGATGTTCTAAATAGTTTTCTATCACCTTGTGGAAGTCAGGAGTCACCGTCCCAACCCCCTACAGGAAGAGTCTCTGCTCCTTAAGAATGCCTGCTTTCTATGTGACTGGCTTCCCCACTGATCCCCGATCTAATCAATTTTACCTGAGCAATTAATCTTATTGGTTAGTCATAGTTATGTCCCATGTTATGCCTACCTCGTAAGCTCCCTTTTCCCCCACCTTGAACCTGTCTCACCTCATGATTTTACTCACTGAAAGTTCCTAGAAAAGACAGAGTCCCTGACAACCCACTCAGGACCCCTTCTGTCCCTCAGACAGAAGCTTTCTTTCTCTCAATAAATATATTTTGCTCTTAACCTCTGTCGTTCCTAAAATTCATTCTTTGATTTTTAGAGAACACAAACTCATACCGGACATATAGTAGGTTGGGAGTTTAATTTCCCTATATCACTGTGACTAAAGATAAACTTCATATTACCACTAAGATCACGGAATTGTAGTCTCCACCAACCCTAAAACTAAGAAATCTCTAAGATAACATCTGAAACATATGGAAGAGTTTTCCTCACCCTGATATTACCAGACTATCTGATGTTCCCATCAATGTCATGGGTAAATGTATTGATTCATGACTTACTTTTGTTCTGTGACATCGCAGTTTAAGTAATTTCTTCCAGCATAGTTCATGTCATTCAGGATAACTGGAACCTGTGTTTCCAGGTCAAAACCACTTGAACTTGGCCCAGGATAAACTATTTTCTTATTTCCTTTCAAGCAGAGTCCTTACTTTTATTTCAGCCTTACCTGTGACAGACACTGTGCTCAGCTTTTCCCCCTTTCTATCTCACTTGGCCTTCCAAATCAATCTGTGGATCAGACCTGAACGTTATTCACATTTCTTATGCCAGAGAGATTACTAGGATAAGGAATTCCAAATAGTTCTGGAGGTCAGAAGCCTGGAATTAGTCACACTGAACTCAAATTAAGAGATCTGCCGCCACATTCCTTTTGGAGGTAGCCTGGAAGAATCTGTGTCCTGACCTTTGCTTGTTTCTGGAGGTTGCTCACATTCCTTGGCTCAGGGCCCCTTTCTCTATCTCCAGGACAAGTAGTCAAGTTGAATCTTGTTCATGTTCCAACTCCCTTGTTCCCTCCCTTCTGTGTCTTTTGTCCACTGAGAGGAACACCTGTGATTACACTGAGCCCACCTGAAAGACACGGACCCATCTTCCCATTTCAGCATCTGCTGATGAGCAAACCTAGTTCAATCTACAATCTAACTCCTCCATGCCAGGTAAGGTAGCACATTCACAGGTCCTGGAGGTTATGATGTAGAAAGCTTTGGGGGCTGTGGTGGTATTATTCTGCATGTCACAAATACAAAATTTGGAACCTCTGGAATTCCATGTGACCAAGCCTAGTGAATGAGGGCTCTGGTTCTACTAAAGTTGATAAAAGTATGTGATGCCCACATGGTTACCAAGCTAACTGCTGACCACCTCCAGGGATCCTGCCAATTGCATCTGAAAATTTCACATACACTGCAGCTGTATGCTCTTTTCAAAGAGTAGTTCCCTGCTTTATCAGATGCTAGCTAAGGCTGACTTGAGTGGGGAAAAGATAGTTTCCTGCAGAGCCCTTAAATATACCTCTTCACTCCTTCGCAAGGACAACCTTTCTTTGCAAGAAAGAACATTGTTCTCTAATGGATCCAAGTAAGTGGTGAGTGGTTCAGATTTGAAAAGTACTCACAGAAGTCTTGTGTTCAGAGGTCGAGTTTTTGGAAGGTGATTGGGTCGTGGAGGACTCTGTTCGTCCATCAATTCATCCTGTGTTGAGTTCGTGGCTGGATGTGATGTAAGGAGGGGTCCGGGTGGAGGAGGGAGGTCATGGGAGCTTGCCTTAGGGAGTATATTTCTCTCCAACTCTTCCTGTTTCATTTGTTTCCTGGCTACCAGGGATTGGGCCGCTTTCCTTTGCCAGACTCTTTTGCCATGCCATTTCTCCCCTGGATTCAGGTGACCAGGGACTGAACTTTCTGAATCCATGGAGCTAAATTAAACCTTTTGCCGTTTAAATTGACTGATGCAGGTAGCACCCACCAGTGCTCAGAAACGAGGCTGACCTTTCTCTGCTGCTGCTTCTGTGGCCATATCCAATGCATGACTGAGATGGCCTCTGTCTGAACGCCCTTGCACATTTTATGTCAGTGAAGTGGCGAAAGAGAGAATCCACAGAGGTGACTAACAGCACCATATAAAGTTTAGTGAACGGAGCCCAGCTACTGATGAGCATGGCTCAGTTACATCTTCTACCCAGCAGTGTTGGGGAAAGGTTGCGTTTTGCTGTCTTTAACCATGTTGGAAATATTCTCCAGGCTTAGTTAACTCACGCTGAAGACTGACGCCTAGCAAGCCCACTGAGTGCCTCCATGAACAGGAGAAAAATCATACCCTCTTACATGTTTTTCTCTTTCATATTTTACAAAGAACATTTTCATCTACTGCCTTATTTATCCTTCTGGACATACTGTGCTAAACCATCACTGGGTAACTTAAACACTTATTGGTCAAATGAGTGTAGATGTTGCAATGTGTTCTTATAAGAGCCCCATGAGACTGGCTGAGCAATTTCTCTTGTGCTGTCTGGAGAGACTTTTGGCTGAGCAAGAAATTGCTGGAGGCTCCAGAGTTGAGGCCAGGATGCAAACCCTGGTCCCTGTGTTAGAGGCAGAGGAAGAAGTGATTACAGGAGTGCAGTCTGAAGACAGATGTGCTGAGTTAGATCCCAGCTCTTCAACATGTTAGCTGTGTGGTAAGTTATTGAAGCTTTGAATCTCCTAGTTTCCTCTCCTGCAACGTAGGGTGGTTATGTCACCTACTTAATGTTCTTGGGAATTAATCAGCACATGAAACTGTGTCTAGGATTGAATTAATGTAATACAGCATTTACAATGTAAACATGAGCTATGGTTCTTCTGCCAGCATCTTTTCTCTTGTAGACTTTCTAGGGAGATCGTGCTTGGAGAAGTAATCATGTGATATTCTGGCCTCATATTCATTTCCATGAATTTCTCTTTGGGAACAATACTTTGTCTTCCTCCTTTACTTTTGGGGAAGCTAAATTTTGGGGTGACCATGTGGTCTAGCCTGGCCAACCAGCCTTCCATCTCTCTGACCAAAGTGGTTAGTTCATTGAAGGGGCTGTGGAATTCTCCCAGTGGAGAATTCCAAGTTTTATTATTTGAAGAGTTCGCTAAAAGTTTCTGAGGAAATGGGGAGTTAAAGTAATCCTCATATTTTTAACCTGAGAGGTTATAAGTCTGAATCTTCCAGGGTATCATCAAAGAAGACCTTACCCCATGATGCCCCTGATAACTGTAAAGCAGAGACCAAAGCTAAAGAGATGTAAATACTGCAACATGTTACTTATGAACTAGAAGAGAGGATGCATTCAGCCCAGGGTGGAAATCAGTCCTACCTAATCTAATTCTAATGCAAGCATTGAATCACCAATGGCTTTTCTTTCTTTCTTTCTTGCTGACTTTAACAGAAATAGATCTCCAGGACATGTATGGCTAGGGCAGTCCCTCATTCCATGTGTGATCTGAGGCACAGCTACCGCCTCAAGTCCCTGAGGAATCCCAACCTTGAAAGCAAGCTGGGTGTGGGTGGAGGTGAACTGGCTAAAGTCTATGCCATAAGACTTCCTCTCATGTACCCTGGGAGGAAGGAAACTGGTTCCCAGGGTCCCAGTGGAGAATTCCATTATGCAAGAACATCAGTGAGTTGGGGGTATAAATGAGAGAAATGAACACGTGGATTAGTAGTGAAATCATAAATACCTGATGGCAACAAAAGGCTACAAAGCACTTCAGACATCTAATATACTGCATGACCACCATAGTTAGTAGTATTCTACTGTGCACTGGACATCTGCTAGGAGAGAAGACTTTTAAGTGTTCTTCTGATAAAATAAAGGAAAAAATAGCTATTTTGAATGATGTATCTGTTAATCTTCTTCACTACAGTAAGCAAACACACGTACATCAAAAGATCATGTTCCATGCCTTATAGATACACAATAAAGATAAGAAAAGATGAAAAATTATCCATAGTAGGCCATCAGGAAATTAAGCACATCTCCAGTTAGAAATAATAAAGGCCTACACTACAGTTACAAAGAACAAAATAGTACCAGACATTAAAAATGCATGGACTACAAAATTACTAGGCAAGAAATTCTTTAGAAAATTGTCAAATCAGACCTAGTTTGAGTGTTTTATTTTGATAATTATTGAAAGATAAGAGAGATAAAGAACAAAGTAAACTAGATCTAGTACCAGCAGGAGACAGAGTGTCACAGATGGAACTTGGGACCCTAAAGAGGAGAGGGGTTTGTGTTTTGAACAGGGGGACGCTTTCGGTGATATCTTGGGGAAACGAACTGGCCTCAGGACCAGCACACATAGTCCCGATATTCTGCTTGTTGGCTTGGCATCCTTCGCCTGTCCCTGCAGAAGCTCTTGCTTGTAGCCTCTGCTTATCTATCTCCACTGGCACTCTGAAGGACACTCTGTGTATATAATGATCTTGAAAGTATGCTTTCATTTTATTATTGCTGAATTTTATCTACACATCACAGAAAGGGTCATGGGAACTGATTTCTGGTGCAGATCTTGATATCACAGATCAAAAATACTGAGACTAGAATTTCTCCTTAACACTGGTGGGGGTTGGGGACTTTGCTTCTTAGGTTGCTGAGGAAAAGGATTCTCATACCTATAGGTTTCAAGTCACCCTCACCAGGGTAGACTGAACCCAGAGTTAAAAGAGGAAGTGTGTTCTGTTGACTCATTCTGTGATGGTCAGGTTCTCAACTCCAAACACTGGGTCTCTCTTCAGAACCATTCCCTAGCATGGAAATGTGGAAATCCAGCTTCTTGGCTGCAGTTAGAATGCCAGGGCTCCACCAAGTGCTTTGGCCTCAGTCCCTTAAATCTTGTCTTCAGTAAGAGTCAGGGGGAAAAGTGAATACCACAGACCGTCTCTCTATTTCCTGTGGTTAATTCTCCCTCGACTTAATTTTCTATGCAGATACTGGATACTTAAACTTCACTCCAGCCCATGTGCCACCGGCTCAGTGATTCAAGTGACACTAAATCTCCCTGACACAGCATGCCAGGTCTGTACCACGCGAGCAGACCTGACCTCTTTCTGGGGTAATCATTTGATGAACTACAAGCACCTGGACCCTTTCCTAACACCAGCATGTTTGCTTTTTTTTTTTAATCTCCCAAAGTCAGGGATACAATACTTATGGTGAAAGAACTCGTGAGCTGTGACCTGCATTTGACCAAGATGGAATAACAAAGACCAAATGTAAACCCCCATCTGAAACATCTGACAAGTGGACAAAATACATAAATTGATGGTTTCCGAAAATTACAGCCTACTGGTCCCTAAAAAGGGAAAGAAAATTAATCAGGTGCTAAGATTGATGCTGCTGCCTTGTGTCCTGGGAAACATTTTGGGGGCACAGCACAGGGAAGGGGATCCCAGCACAGGCTGGCAGTTTCTAAGATTGAGAAGTTAGTGGTGGATTCTGAGAAAATCATGGTGACTGGGGTCCACAGAGAAAAGAAAAGATTTGCCAAAGGAAGAGAATGAGTCTTGGGTCCACAGAAGATCCATTGTTTAGCTATGGGCTGATACATATGTCCAGGCATGAAAATGACCTGATATGGAAAGAGACACAGAGAAAAATACTCTGCTTACATTCAAAGATGCCTGTGTTACACCAAACAGGGTGGAGGAACTCTGCATGCCCAGGGCATCAGACTGAGTGATAAGAAGGGCAGCACATCAACAATGAGACCAAATTAAATCTAAGCTACAGGACGCTTGGTCCATACTGACAGAGCTTGAAAGCACATATTGAAGAGTTACATTATATCACAATAAAGAATATTGATTTTTACCTTCCTTTTTAAGACACATAAGTGCAAAATATTATGAGATACTCCGAGCTTTGTTACATGTATACTTTGTTTAAAGACCAAATAAGAGTAAAAAATCCCACAATAGGAGTTTAACAATGGTTAATATATTGCATATTGTTATCTTCAAAGTAGTTGCTCAGGTCACAAGATACAGGCATGAAAAAATGATCAAACAATGAAAGCACAAACCATTCTTTTTGATGAACTGACAGAGATTAGTAGTATAATTATCTTGTGTGTGTGTGTGTGTGTGTGTGTGTTTTCTCCTTTCCCCCATCTCGGTTGCTTGTTCTGAAATTCTGTATCATCGTTTTTATTCTTTTTTCATTTTAAAATAAAAAAAACAATGTAAATTTCTAAACAGCTAGGAGGAATATTACAGATGATGGAATTAATAAGCAAAGGTACTGAAACAGTTGTTATTTATGGGATTCACGTGTTTAAGGTGAAGGTTGAGAAGATAGATGTGTAATAGATATTTTGAAGGACACAAGCATACTCTTAGTTAGGGATAACTCCTGCAGTACATAAACTGAAAATGACACTGAATAAGATTATTAACACAATAGTTATTATAGAATTAAAGACCAGTGAATTTAAAGGTTTGGCAATAAAAAAGAACCCAAAGTGAAGCAAAACAGGAAAAGTCTGTGGGAAATAAAGAAACAAAGAATTAAGTCTTAGATTCACTATCCATTCTACTCCAGACAATTTGAGAAAGGGTTAGAAAATTGCTCCACTGGGCTAGGGATTTCTCTCTGAAGTTCAAGTGCTTGCCTGGAAGTGTGAGGTCGTGAGTTTGATCCTTGGTACAAAAAAAAAAAAAAAAGAAAATTGCTCCGTCCAGGAGAGGGGCCAGCTTGAACTGCAACCCCCACCCACCCACACCTTTTTTGGTGAAATGCATTGGAGAAACCTCCAGAGTCAGTGGGTGAACCATAAATAGCTTTACTGAGCCTGAAACTCTGAGCGGAGTTCATCGTTACCTCTGATTCAATGTCCCATGGTCCACATAAATTGTATGACCTCAGATTCTGTGTCAAACACCACTGGTTGCTGATGCAGAAAGGGGAGGGAAAGAAATGAGATAAAATGTGGGATGGAAGAGTTCTAGATGTCCCTGCCATACACCTGTAAGGCTGTACGTGGCCCTTTAAAAATACCCTCCTCCACCTCACTTCTGTTTCCCATGAAATTCTGATGTTGACTTCTGCAGGTGGTAAACACTTGCTTACAAGGAAACCCTGATTTGATCCCTGGAGTCAAATTTGTCAGAGTTATTCCATTTTCCTTTAGTCAAGTGCTGGACAAATCACAGTTTTCTTAAAGCCCCAGGGAAGCTCTGAAAGGGTCTGGGTAAACTTTATTTCTGGAAAGAAGGAGCCTTGGATGAGAGTCCTTTACCCATCTGCTCAAGTCAGTGTCACAGAGCTGCGGCTGTACTATGCAGCCAAGAGGCGATGAGCTCAATATTACAAAGCAAAGATTCTGAAGATGGCAGAATGCAAAAACAGGAAGTGACATCACTGAACTGAAGAACCAGTCAGGCCCACCTATCTGCGGGAAGTGATATCACCAAACTGGGGGACTAATCAGGATCAATCTACCCTCTTGCTCTAGGAGACAATCTGGTGGCTGCCATTGTCCATTTACAGCAAGAAATGCTTTCTAGTAGAGAAACTAGAAATTTTGATGATTCTTAGAGGTCAAAGATAGAGTTCCATGGTACAGGAGAAACTCTATGCACCCCCAGGCTGCCTGAGAGGGTTCCCTTGGAGTTGAAGGATGCAGCTTGAATATGGAGCAGGGGAACTTGGAGTAGGTAGCTCAGCTTTACTGTGGGCCTTCACAGACATAGGTTGGAATGGGTGCCGCCAAGTGGCCAGCGTAAGGTACCCCAGAACTTGCACACCTCTCCAGCTCGAGGTGGGCAGCTTCTGCCCCTAGAGGAGTCACATGAAACCCATCCAGGCGTGTTTTTTTATGCTACACACCCAGAGACTGGCCCAGCATGTGACCACCTTTCTCCCTGGCAGTATAACACTACAGTACAGTTCAGCTGCTTAGATAACAGAGTTTGCTGCTTGCTTCAAAGGTCATTTGGGAAGTGAATGGGCAACTTCTTGTTTCCTGACCTTGTTAAAATATACTTAGCAGCACGAGCAATTCACTTTTTATATTAGTAATCCCATAATTATCATTTCAGAGAGCTGGAAAGGTACATTGTAGACATACTGGAGGGAGAAGAAGAAAATGCAAAAATTAAACTTTAAACACCATAAAGAGATAAGTGACTAGTGATATAGTTTTTTGTTGTGTTTTTGTTTTTTGTTTTTTTGCCTTGGCTTTAGAAACAGCTATCAGCTTAAGGAACTGAATGTTTTGAGTCGATAGATTCCTCAGCATGTGGGCGTAATGAGAGACATAAAAACAGTGACTGCCTGGGGCTGAGTCCCTAATTATTAACACCAAAAAGAAGCTGAAATGAAGGCTCATCTCTGTCCATGCTGCTGTGGAAACAGAGCGAACAAGAGACTAAGGAGTTCACGTCAAATGTAGTCGTTAGCTCCTGATGGGGATGGTGGAGTCTGAGAACACTTGGTTTGAGGCGATCGTTGTCCCTCTCATCTTTTCCATTAGGTATCTTGTCAGAATAAAAATAGCAACACTGACACTAAAGGTAGAAAGCTCTACGCTCTGTGAGGAGTCCAGCCAAAGGTGGAAATGTGTGGGTAATAACAAGTGATGAAACCAAGGCACGGAGAAGCGAACAAATTGCCTGCTTTCAGATGCTGCTCCAATATTTTGCACGAATCAGCGCTCTTCACTCTCTCAGTCATCTCAAAGATGGCATTGGACAGAGTCACCATTTTACAGGTGTGGGAATAGAGGCACTGAAGCTTTTCATCATGCGAAAGTTGACAAGAAGGACAGAGATTAGAGCCCTGCATGGTGGGGACAGTGACACTCCTGGCCTCTGCGTTGCTCTGTCTCTTGGTGAGTCTTCTTTGCAGAGAGCCAGAAGAGGAGAGGCTCATTTCTGGCTGGTGGTTTCCATCACTGGAGTTTCCTGCTTGGCTTGATTTTGGTGCCTCTCATCTCAGTGCTTTACCTCTGACCTTGACTCCCAAAGCCAACATTTGCCTCTTTGAGAAGGATTTAATATCTTCTGCCCCCTCCTAGAAGGACTGGAATTCCCCATGGAGGCCTCCTTAACCTACTTTTCCAAAAAAACTTGGTCCCCCTCCAGAAGCATTCTTGGACCTGTGTCTGGTTTTAGAGGAACTTTGGTGGCACAATGAGGACATTTGAGTCTCATGAGACTTTTGGGTGATATTCTTGTCCTGAGCCATAACAGAGGTCATTTGCTAGATGTGTGACATAGGCAGGGTCCCTAAAATCTCTGAGCCTTTCTTTATCAGTGACTTGACCGTAATAATACTGGGCATTTCTACTTCACAAGATGATGATGCAAACAGCTATCTTAATTCCGTCAAGCTACTCTCATCTCATAGAACAATGAAAACAGATAAAAGCAGTGTTTCCCTTTAATTATGAACCTCTACTTTCTGTATTTTAGTAACTGAAATCAGGGAAACCTCAAAGATATTTCTTTATAAACTTAAAATTAAACATTTTAACTGTATTTGGACTCGGGCAGTGGATCCAAACATTAAAAACAAAACAAAACAAAACAAAACAAAACTGAAAGTTCTTTTCTTGCAGAAAATATGAAATTGCCAGAGCTTTATATTCTTTTTTCTCATATGCCTACCAGACATATTTTCAAGCTCATATTGATAAGATAATGATTTGGAGATGAAACAATGCATATTCTTAATAAACCTATAATTTTTACTGTAATAAGCTAATCCATGATTTCTTTTCTACTATCTCCTTTACAAACCAGATAATTTCTGCATTAGTCTGCTTGCTTAAGGCTGAGAGAGAATCCCCAACACTCACAACTTAGAGACGAAAAGGTTTAATTTAGCTCACAGTTTCAGGAGCTGTCAGTACATGGCGAGCTGGCCCTGAGGCGGAATGGTGAGGCACGGCGGAGCTGCTTAGTCCGCGGTCAGCTGGGGAACAAAGAAACAAGGCCAGAGAGGCCTGGGCAAGGTACCAGCTAAGGCACCTAAGGCCAGGCTGCTGCCATTCACACAGATGCACCCAGGACCTTGCTGTGCTAATGCTCAAGCCATATTTGGGCCACCAAAGTCCCCTTTCCCACTGTCTCCAGGGTACTCAGAGAGTCATCAGGACCCTCCCATCCTGTGTCCTAAATGTCGGAGCCGCCCTGGAAACTGACGAAGCTGGAGGGAAGGGCTGCACAGCGTCCTCCCGACAGCTTTCTGTCCTCGGGTCTCTCCCTCTGCACCTACACATTCACTCTCTGATGCCGTGGTGCCTCACTGTGCATACCTCGCACCGAGATACCAGTGTTTTTGAGATCATTATCACCACTACATTAATCTGAATCTCTTTTTAAAGACAATCACTTTAAGGGAATCGAAGAAAAAATCACAGAAAGTTGTTCTCTTTAGGATCCTTTAATTGGTAAGTGAAATCAAACAATTATGAAACCTTTAATAGATCATTTTAGCAACTATGATCTTTCAGCAGGGAAATGTTTTGGTGTAAACATCAATTACAAAGTTTTAAGCAGTCATGATGAAGCTGTGATTGAAAAATGAAGCATGCTTGTGATTACAGTGCTTTGTTTTCATACATCTTTCCAAATTGGATGTTTTTTTGTTTGGTGACACTGTATTAATCAGAGACAGCAACTTGCATTTTTGCTTTAAATGTCTTCCTCTTTTCAGCTTTGTTTTGACTGAAAAGACAATGATTTCTCTGGGAGACGGGTCAACATCAAGTTATGGGATGTGTAGCTAAAAGAAAACAGGAATTTTCAAGATATTCTTCTAGTTCTTAAAAAGATGTGAGTCCCAGAGAACTGGCAACCTTAAAGTTAATTTGTCCCCCTCAGTTTTCAGACCCCAACATGGGAGCTGGCAAAGAGCACTTGCAGCTGAGATGACAATTCCTGAGCTCTCATCCTGTCTTTTATACTATCTGCCTGCTACTTAGAGGACCACACCGTGGTGTGGATGCCATTCCTTTTAGACGCTTTCTAAGTGCCTGTCACGGGCCCCTGTGCTACTTTCTCAGGATCGAGTTTAAATGTGAAATTGAGAGGCTACTGGTGGACCATGACAGCAGAATTATATTCTTCCATTTGTACAGAAGCAGGCAGTTTTTCACACAGAAATTCCATTTCAGTGACTTCAGTTAAGAAGTCACCAAATTGCTGTCTACTCGCTGCAATTATGGTCAATGATAGAAGTTTTGCACATTTTTAGAGTCTTAGCAAATCGTTTTAAGAAGATATCGGGAGCATGGTGTCTTTCAAGTAGGATGGAATTATTATGCATCCTTTCCCAAATACCTTGAGCCAGGACTGTGCTGCTTTATCCGCACTCTCTTTCTAATATATTATAGTTTAGTTAATGTTATCTTTAGAGATGACCTGATTAGTTGCACTAGAGAATGATTGGGACCAATTTGCCTAATTTTATCAAAATGCTCTAAGAGAGAAGATTCAGTATAGGGCATTGGCATAAATTAACACATTGTTGCATACTTTTATTAAAAGATACTGTTCTTCACGTCACTGGGACATTAGCCATTATTAATTACAATCCAATGCATGTCAAGAACTGTGGAAGGTTACAGAGTGCTGGGATTTTTTTCTTTCTAATTCTGTACACAATGTGTTTTTTGGAATTAACACTGTGAATAAAATTTTACTTATTCAAGGATTTATCACAATAATTATTTTAGTTTTGTTTCTGTTTGAGTTTTGTTCAACTCACTGCCACCTTTAGACGTTTATTGCCCCCAAGGATTTTTCCATAACTGCATCACACTTCGATGAAATGGTGGTGTCCATCCAGCCAAACCTTCAGTCCCAGTGGCCAGCAGTGGCTCCAGAGGGAGAAGGACCAGGGCCCCTGATTAAGTTAGAAATGATGGTCAGTGACCCTTGTCAGAAGACCAAGAGGAAGAGTGTTCTCACTGTGGGTGAAGGAAGCACCAAGGTCAAGTTGGAACCAAATGTTGGTGAGCACCAGGGAGGTCAATACCAATGATATCGAGGGTGTAAACCGGGAATCAGCATGTACGCCCTGCTGTGCGTCTTCTGCCTGGCCATCCTGGTCTTCCTCATCAACTGTGTGGCGTTTGCTTGGAAATACAGACACAAAAGGTTCGCGGTGAGCGAGCAAGGCAACGTCCCCCACTCGCACGACTGGGTCTGGCTGGGGAACGAGGTGGAGCTCTTGGAGAACCCGGTGGACGTGACGCTGCCCTCCGAGGAGTGCACGACCGCGCTGGACAGAGGGCTGCAGTTCGAGGAGAGGAACTTCCTGCTGAACGGCGGTGCCCAGAAGACCTTCCACAGCCAGCTGCTCAGACCTTTGGACTATGTCTACGAGAAGGAGATGAAAAACGAACCCGTAAGTTCTTCGGGCCCAAAGAGGAAGCGAGTCAAGTTCACCTCCTACACCACCATCCTGGCCGAGGACGGCGGCCCCTACACCAACTCCGTCCTGTTCGACAGCGATGACAACATCAAGTAGAGTCGGGGAGACTCCAGAGTGTAAAATTCTGTGTCATGTTGGAATTCACTCTAGGCCTTCTGCTTTTCAAAGAATTGGAGTGGTGAACAAGGTCAGCAGCAGAGGATAGTCGCACAAAGACTAATTTGTCAATGCCCAGGGGAATCCACCTCAAAACTCATGGAAGTGGCTTGAAGAATGAATGCAAGTTGGTCATCAGCCAGGCTGTGCCCCTAACACAGCCCCGTGTGGATACTATGAAGGACAAGGTCAGTGGTGTGGTCCACCCCTTGGCACTAGCTCATTACCCATGCCACGCATTCAGCCCCCAGGACCTCCTCACCAAGTTAACCAGCTGATGGCAAATAAAGAAAGAAAGAGAAAGAAACAATAAATAACTGGTTGGAATTACAACCTGATGGTTAGTTTTTCTAGTCTTTGACACTGGCAAGACGTGATTGACATTTCCTTTCCTTCGCCTGAGACTAAACTTTGGTAAAAGGTGACTATCTGGCATCCTTAGTGGTAATGAGCAGTGTTCCTTGTTCTTGAACATATTTACACCAAAACCTCTTGGCTGTCTTGCCTTTGGGGAGGAGTTACTTTGTTTTGGTGTTTGTTGCCTTCTCCAAGTCCCACTGAGGCATAGGGTAGAATTTCTCCACTTTCCTTGGAGTCACAGATGATTTAGAGGGAAATGTGATTCACTGGGATAAGCCTGGTCCCTACCATCACCTGATTGATCCCAGATTTCCTCCACCATTCACAGCGATGCTTACTGTTAGAAACTAAGTTAATCTTCACTTTCTCTTGCCTTGTTTTCTTACTGACATATCTTAGGTCAGTTCTGTGTCAGCATATTTACTCAAAAAATGTTAACCTTCAATGAAAAAGAGATAATTATCTATCTGAGTTTTGCAAAGATTGGGGAATAGCTGTGAGTCGCAATGGTTTTTGTGTTAGCTGTGAATTCATGAGAAAAATGCAAAGCACATTTCTGAGGTGGGCAAAGGCCCATTTAAGCAATTATTTTTAGATAAGCATTATATGAAAAAAAATTGCGATAGCTAGACTCAAATATAAAAATACTGTGTATGGGCATGGGGAGAAGATTCTATAGGAAACAGGTACAGATTAAACTGCAATTTTACACAAGAATAAATGGAAAAAAATGGGTGAAATTCTGCTTCAATTTAGCAGTATGGAAACCCATTTATCAATGGCCGGAAAAAACACTCCCATTCATTCATGACCCTTGGCAAGTCAGCACCATAGAGGACGTCATTGAGAAAGAAAGGCAAGGATCGTGGTCGGCCAAGTCCAGAGGACAAGTGGCCACTCTCAGTCCCCAGATGCAGTTGTCAGGACCTCTGGGACTGGAAAAGAGAAGCATCAAGGAGGAAACAATTCAAGCTCTGATTGCTTTTCTAGAAAGAAACTGTTGTTGAGATGCTCATGTAAAACGGTGTTGAGCAAAGCAAAGTTTTCAGAATAAGAAACAGTGTTTAAATAGACTACATGGGGACGGCTGGAAAATGGAGACAGGGCTGGGGCGGCCTCACTGTGCGCTCCCCTGAGCTGATACACAAGAAGGCGTGGGGCTGCAAGGCTGCAGGGCAGTGCTCTGGCCATTCTCATGGTTGCAGGCGGCTGGCGACTGAGCTGAGGAAAGTGGAGGTGTCCGGGTCACTGTTCTGTCACTGTGTATTTCTGGGGGATGAACCTCATCACCTGTACCCAGCCTTCTCAGGTCTCTTTTTTTTGTTTTGTTTTTTTTGTTGAGGTCAGGCCTTGGCCTGGTTCTTCTCAAATTTATTTTTTATTTTTTTATTTTTTTATTTAAGTGAAGAAAAAACAGAAAAAAATACATATAAAACAAAGACAACAAGCAAAAGAGACAAACAAATGACTAGAGTAAATACACAACAGTAACATTGCAGGTTTACAAAATTGGATGATAGAAACTTGACAATGGTTGCAATACCGCATATCGTTATCTTCAAAATGGTTACTTACATTAACAGATATAGACACGTAAAATTGATCTAATCATATGAGTATTAGCTGTTCTTTCTCAATAATGAATAGATTCAGCAGTGTGTTCATTTTAGTTATCTTACATATACATATATACAGGTTTATAAAGGTAACTGGGAAGGGAAAAGGCGGAATCAGGTCTCTTATGATCGGCAGCCAGGAGGAGCTTCTCCCTCTCTGCAGGACCAGATGGAGCTTGTGAGCTGTGTATGTACGTCACAGGTGGAAAGCAGTGGCTGCACTCGAACTCAGGTCCTTTAGTTGTTGAAAGGGGTTAATGATTGAGCCTGATGATACCCGAAACTTCTTGTGCTTTGTCTAGAGAAAGAAGCACTTCTGGAAGAGAGGTTTGCAAGGAGCGGGCTGGCTCCCAGGGTAGATTTTTAACTGCTTTGTCCTTACTGGGACTAAAAGCCCAATCCCCATAACTTAAAGGAGGAGAGGTGTATTTTGGTTCACAGTTTCAGTCTAGGGTCAACTGTCTTCAAGACAGAAAGAGCGTGGTGGAGGCCATGAGGAGGCCAGTGGCTTGGCCCGTGGAGGCCAGGAAGCAGAGCAAGAAAGGAGGAGTCTGGGACAAGACCGCACCTTTCCAGGTCACACCCCACTGACCCACCTCCAGTCCCATTCAGTTACTGAATTTATCAGTGGATGAATTCACTGCTGAGCACAGCGCCCACCGTCCCATCGCCTTCCATACACAGGAGACTTCGGGACCTTTTTAGATCCAAACCGTAACCGTTCATTACAGGGCCAAGGGAAATCACTGCCTCATTTTCCTTTACCATTCTTTACTCAGCTGGGCTATTTGTAGCACAGAACCTGCTTGTGCCAAGCCACCAGGATAGGTTCACTTCACCACTATTTCCACCAAAACACAAGAAACGCCACTTTCAATTTCTTTCCGCTTGTATCTGTGCCCCGGTAAGGATTACTACTTTTCACTTAGCAGCCTCAGCTGCTTTAGGGGACACATTTCCCACCTGCTGTGGAGCCCGCAGGCCTGCACGAAAGAGACGGGGTGGTCACAAACTGCAGGAGCATTTAGGTGAGTCAGACCGGACACACCCTTAGTTATGAGGACTGTGGTTCAAACAGGTGATGACTCACCTTGGGTGCTGGTTGCAGCTGGTGCCGAGCTCTGCGTGGGCTGGGCTGGTGGTCTCCTAGTGCACTGGGGAGGAATGTGTGCTTTTTTGCCCTGAAAATGGCTTCAGGAAGGGAGCATCCCTCAGCAAGGTACCATACTTATCGGAAGTCATACAGGCCACTTTCTCTCTGCTACCACTCAGCTCAAAGTGAAATCAATGATGAAAGAGCTGGATGCTCATTTTCAAATAAAACCTTTGCAAAGATATACACTTTCACATTTTTAGTTTAGTGTATAGAAGTGAATAAGCCTTTTAGTGGCAAGCGGTGAGGCCTTTTATCTATTCTTAGATTAGGCATGGCTAATCAGTCAAACAGGAAGTCACTGGCCTTTCATCTACTCTAATTGTTTCTGTGATCATTAGGCATCAAGGGTTATATCCACTTTGATTTTCGACCTAATTGTTTCTAAACAAACAGAGCCTCTGCCGTGCAATATCTATACTGAAGTGGGAGGTGGGGCAGGCCATAGATTATGAATCCCAGAAGCTCAGTTCCCTGGATACAAGTGGACATTGATAGGAAACACAGAAATTTCATTTACCCCAAAAGTTCTGGGGTGCAAGAGGGGGTGTCCCCTGCTCCCGGACATTTGGAGATCACTAAATGGGAACCTTTGCTCCTAGGCTTTCAGCAATCTGAAGTAAGGAGAAGCAAAAATCTCTGTGATTGGCACTGAATTCATTTCAATGCACTTTTTCCTCTACAGAGTTGAGTGGTCTTGTACTAGAACTTGGGATGATAATAGCAGAATCTTTTTTTTTAAAATCCTGCAAAGGCACAAATAATTTGCATGCCTAAAAAATTATTTGTCATTCCTTTTAGGTGCCTCAGTGAGAGCTTTCTCAGATATCCCAATGTAACAGAAAAAAAAAATTTCTTATTCTTCAGTCCAGGAACCAAATTACCTTATCCCAGTGCAGCAGTATATAAGGCTACAGTTCTATGGGTCTCCTTCTCTTTTGGATATGGCAAGACATGCCTTGTGTAGGTCAAGAGCGGTGCGAGTGGTGAGAGGCTGAAAGGTCAGACATACAGAGCTCTGGAGACACAAGAAAAACTCAAAGAGAACGGAGCCTGCTACTAGGGTCACTGAGAATGGCTGCAGGCTCTCCAAGCTGAGAGAACTTTATTAAGTACTACACAGACTGTGGGAGAACTTTATGGAACTCCTGGCATGACTGTGGCCATTGCGGAAATGCAACCCTTTGCCTTCAGCATGGGACCAGAAAGGACTCTGTGAATGCAGTTGGAGCAGTTTGGTATGTCTCAATGATCACTGTCTCTCAGACTGTCCTATCTCCCAACCCCACAGGCATCTATTAACAATGAACATAAAACCTGCCTTTGTGAAACTAATGTGCAAGGCCACACGATTTCCCGAGTCTGAAAAGCTGGTGGGCGATGAGTCGAAGAACACGTCCATGTTTGCTGATCCACTCACCCCGCCTGGATTCTTTCCCAGCAGTTTAGATAATCGTCCCCAGTAAGAACTTTACTCTGCTCTTCCCAGTGGAATGAAGTACAGAACACAAGGTACTAAACATGGTTTCCCAAAGGACATGGCAAGTAGGAATTTCGAAAACTGCATACAGGAAAGAATGAACATCTTATGTTTTGAAGGTATTTTTATAAAGTGCACACACTATGTGCTACATTTCTGTGTATTCCAATTGGTACCCATCAATGATCTCTTTATGGATTTACAGAATTTGGATAAGTTCCAATAGTGTATTTGCTCTGTTTATTTTTTATTTATTCATTTGTTGGTAGAACAAAATTTGGAGAATTTGACCTGGACTTTAGTGTCTTTTTAGGGTACCTTTACTCAAGACAACAGGATACTCTAACTTTCCAAACTGTAACTAGAGACCTACGGGTTCTGAAGTCCATTATGGAGATTACCTCTCTGCTCCAAGACAGCAGGAATGGCACCAATTTCCAATGCTTAGCAGTTCTCTTGCTCTGAGATGCCTTCTAAATACCATTTCTACTCAAGGGCAGTCTTTCAGGTGAGTTTTAAAAATTTTTATTTTAAAGTGTCAGATTGTCTCTTCAGGTTCAGCAGAGGTTTAAAAGCCAAAAAGCCATTTCATGCATCTGAATTCCCTGCTGCCTATAATGGAATGACTATAGTAACTTATTTTCTTTTTCATGTATTTATGATTTTTGCTTCCTTAAGTCATTTAAATCTCTTTTTTTTTTTGACACATTTGCTTCTATTTTCTTTGAACAAAAATAATGTGACCATTCACAGTTTCTGTCCTAAATTAAGGTTGGGAACTGAATTAGCCTGCCATTTGATTTTAAAGGAGTTCATAGACCCGAGACACTAAAATTAAGGAACTAAAACTTTAAAGAGAGAAAAAAGGAAAAAGTACTCTTTTTTAAATCAGATCTCAAAATTGCTCAGAAAAAAAATAATACAATAATTAGCCTGTATAAAAATTTTGAAATTATTTCTAATGTTTAAATATATAATTACTAAAATGAATGGACAAATATAAATTGGGAGAAAATTTGCATTATGTATACTAACAAACTTTATGTAGTTTATGTTAAAAGCTCCTGTAACTCGCAATGAAAGACAATCTAATTTTTAAAATGGTCAAAAGACTTGAGCATGGCCTCCATACAACAAAGGCATAGAAATGATCAGGAAGCATGAGAAAACTTACTTAGCATCATTCATCAGCAAGAGAACTGATATTAAAACTATAATGATTTACATCTATATTTATTGAAGCAAAAACTAAAATTTAAATGTCTGATGATGTCAAATGTTAGAAAAATTATGGACCAACTGGAACTTTATTGTATTTTTGCTGAAAATTACTTGCCAGTATATTATTTTAATTAATGATACATATATTTTCTGACTTAGCAGTTCATCAACTAGGTAGTCACACAAAACAAATTTTATATACATGTGTACATACACACAGGTATATATCACAGGTTCCACATACCAAGGAACCTATATGAGAATATAAATGACAAGTTCATTCACAAGAACAATTAATAGAAACAGTTTAAATATCAGTCATGATACGAATGAATAAAAAATTGGGACATAACACATAACAAAGTAACATTTATCAATAAAAACTTAGTATCTACTCATTCACCCTACACAGAGTAACCTCAAAAGCATTTTATAAGAGAAGAATATAGGTGTCACAGTAAAACAGAAAGCACAAGGAATGAAGAGAAAGGCAGCATGAGGAAAATTCCTGGGTATGGTGGGTGCATAGGTGTATTTTTTATCCTTTTAAGAATTTGCATTTTCAGCGTGCAATGTTCAGATTTCACTGAGAGCTAATTATGCCTCCATTGAAGTACATCTCAAATATATTTATGCCTCCATTATACTCAGAATTACAGAAAAACTGTTTAAAAAGTAAAGATAAATAAATAAGTAAATACATCTGTATAACCCATCATTTTTCTGCTCTTGTGCTTGTAACTGGACCAGTAACAAACTAGCTTTTGAAGAAAGTTAGATTGGCTAAATTGGGTATCAGTTGATAATCTGGACAGTGTACCATTTTAGGTAAATTAAAAGAGATCTTCTCAAAAACAACGTGGAATAGGAATCCCCTCGTCTCCACAGTGGGGTCTGTGTGAGTCATGTTCAGAGGAGGAACTGGAAGTCCCTGAAGGACAACGCTTAAATTTTAAGTCACCTGGTAATCATCAGCTCAGGAGTGCAGAAGAGGAATGCATTACACCACAGAAAGCACAGGGGGATGGTTTGAACAAAAACATTCATCTTGACAAAAATTCTGAGATCATTTTCATAAGTAATTGAAAGCTGTTTAGGACATTACTTTCACAGGTAATTTAAGGTTGGAAAAGAAAAGAGAATCGAACAGGCAGAAAAACGCTGCACAAGGTTAATGGTTGCAGAGCCCAGCTCACAAAGGAAAGGTGGGTCTCAGGTTTCAGATGGAAACCATCGGTAAGATGACCCTGTGCTCGCCGGCTGCCAAGGAGATGATGAGGGCGGTAGAAACACAATGTCGGGAAGCTGACAGCTGACTGCTGTTAAGGAGATGGAGCAGAAATAAACAGGGACACACCCAAGATGGGAAATCTAATATGTAAAGTTCTTAGAGCTCAAATAGAAATTCCCATGTAAGAGTAGGAATCTTACATTCAGAAACACCCATCTGGAACAAAAACCTCAGCGGAAACTAAAGTTGGTCCAACAGAGTGAAAAGAAAACCCACAAACTGGGAAAATATCTTAGCCAACTGTCCCTGAGACAAAGGACTTCTATCTTCAGCATATAAAGCATTTAAAAAAATCAGGCTTCCAAAATTCAAAGACCCAATCCAAAAATGGGCATCTGAGATGAATACATGCTTGTCAGAGGAAGAACTACAAACAGCAAATAAACATGAAAAAATGTTCAATATCATTCATCATTAGAGAAATACAAATTAAAACAACACTGAAATTCCATCTCACTCCAGAAAGAATGGCCACAATCAAGAAATCAACCAATAACAAATGCTGGAGGGACTGTAGGGCAAAAAGAGCCCTCCTCCACTGTTGGTGGGAGTGTAGGCTGGTGCAACCACTGTGGAAATCAGTGTGGAGTTTCCTCAAAAAGCGACGACTAGAGGTTTCATTTGACTCAGCTATCTTGCTTTTGGGCATTTTCCCAGAAGAATTGAAACCATCATACCACAGTGATATATATGCACCCATGCTTATAGTAGCACAATTTGTAATAGCCAAATCTTGGAAACAACCCAAGTGCCCATCAGTCAAGGAATGGATAAAAAGATGTGGTATTTTTATACAATGGGGCACTACTCAGCTATAAAGAAAGATTGCACTGAAGCTTTTATAGGTAAATAGACACAACTTAAGACCATACTCATAAGTGAAATAAATCAAACTCACATGTGTACATGCTATATTGGCTCCCTAGTGTAAGAAAATGAAAGAGCAAGCAAGATTCAAAATGTCCAATAAATATTGTGTAAGGGTAGAAAACTGCTCATGGAGGAAAAATAACTGGGATAGGGAAAAAGAGGAAGGAAAGAAGGGAAAAGGAAAAAGGCACCAACTTGCATTTATATATATACATAAGACAGCTAAGATGACTATACTACTAATTCTATTAGTTCTTGAAAAAGAACAGTTAATACTCATGAGTAGATCAATTTTGCATGTCTATGTCTGGTAATCTCAGCAACCCTTTTGAAGATAACAATATGTAATATAGCAACCATTGTTAAATTCCTATCATCATGTTTTGAAAGCCTATATTGTTATTCTTTTGGTTTGTTGTTGTTTGTTTGTCTTTTTTGGTATTTGTTTTTGTTTTCTGTCTTTTTTTTTTTCTTAAATAAAAAAGAAAAAGAAGCTAAAGTTGGTGCTTGCACTTTAAGGAGAAAGCAGGCTGTACCTACAGGAGAAGAAACATTCCATGGGTCAGGGATCGGTCAGACTGTGTGAGGCTGGGGGCCTGAGGAAAGGGGAAAGGATGTGGGTTAGAATTGGAACCCAGCACATTTCTGTCTTGTTAAAACCATCTTTTCACCAGTAAAGACAAAAGCTTCAGATAGCTGGTTAGCAGCCCTGTCCACTGGGAGAAAGCCCAGTGGCTTGAGAAGAGAACATGCCCAGGGACACTGGATGTCCAGCTGAGTGTCTTTGTTTTGTTGGTTGGTTGGTTGGTACTGTGATTGAACCCAAGTCCTTGAAACTGAACTCCATCTCTAGCCTGCTTTACTTTGAGATAATCACCAAAGTGCCCAAGCGAGGCTCCAACTTGTGATCCTCCTGCCTCAGCTTCTCAGAGTGCTGGATTACAGGTACTTGCTGAAGGTCCTTACGCCCTTGCTGCTCCCAGGACAGCCCCAGAAAAGCTGTCAGGGGACCTAACGAGCCTCCAGGTCTCAAAGGAGAGGCGCTAACTCATAATTGGTCACCAGGAGGTGAAATGGGGGCTCTTGATTCTGGGTTTTCTGCCAAAAGTAGTGTCTTTT
The DNA here is from genome assembly GCA_004363535.1 of Dasyprocta punctata. Lineage (NCBI taxonomy): Eukaryota > Metazoa > Chordata > Mammalia > Rodentia > Dasyproctidae > Dasyprocta > Dasyprocta punctata. The sequence goes on along the minus strand of RJWM01012361.1, from coordinate 31,990 downwards.
TTTTTTTTAATGCTTTTTGTTTATTTATTTATTTTTTGTGCCAGGAATCGAACTCACAACCTTGCGCTTGCCAGGCAGGTGCTGTGCCACTGAGCTGTATCACCAGCAAAAAATGCTTTTTAGGTGGAGCTCTCTCTCTCTCGCTCTCTCTCTCTCTCTCTCTCTCTCTCTCTCTCTCTGTGTGTGTGTGTGTGTGTGTGTGTGTGTGTGTGTGTCTTTCCCTCCCTCCTTCCCTTGCACTGGAAAAAAAGGAAAATAATCATCTTAAGAGCAGGTCAGAGCGGGTACATTCTAGGTAACAATAAGGACTTTGGACCTTACACCCTCTCCAGAATTCATCCAGGTTCAATAAACAGAAAGCAGCAGAAAGTTCAGGATCAACACGGTTGGTGTCTTTTGTGAAGACAGGTGCTCATCCCTCTCCAAGCCAGTCAGGCTGTGTCTAACCTTGGTAGTCGCAGAAGGAGGGATTTTTCAGGTCACCCCTTGCAGGCAGGGCTTGCTGGGGGCTCATTGCTCACTTGGGTGGGTGTCCTGGGTACTGCACAGTCCAGCACCACATCCTGCCCGGTATGGGCACAGCTGGACAGCAGAGGTGCGTGAACACTTCTGTAGTGAGTGGAAAGTAGAAGCACAACCTGATGGCTTCTCCTAAGCACCCGTACCCCAGCCCCACTTAGTGGCAGTTCTGCAGATGAAAAAGTCCTACTTGCATTCTTGGCAGTGCTAATGAATGGGCATTTCCTCTACTGTTATTATTCCAACTTAATCACAGTGAGAAACATCTGTTGTTTATCACAGTACTGTAGGCTTAGCCATGATTGATCAGCCTCTATTAATTCCATTCAAGAAACCATGAAGTCTGGCTTCCCCCTAGGAAGACAAAAGCTGCATGAGAATACCACTCTCATATCAACAATAAGAAATAAATTGGTTAGTCAACATAATCGCAACATTTTTGAAAGCTAAAACTGCAGTGGGAACAGGTGAACTGAATGTCCATGGAAAAATTCACTTAAAAGAAGGGAGACACAGCCTCTGATAGAGCACAGCAGTTAAGAGAGATGGACATTGCATTTAAAAAGAAACAGAGAAAAATGAGACACCATTGACAACTTAGAATATCGAAGGGTTCCAAACAAGGACGGAAGGCGCCTACCACCAGCTCTGTCCAGGGGTGGCCAACTGGGGCTTATGAGAACCAGCAGGGGACCAAGTCCACTCAGAGACAGGACTGCAGGAAACGATCAGCTGTCATCTCTTAAATGAAAACATAAGTATCGGTTCTCTACTTGCAAAGCACTGGTGGGCAGTACCTTGGGAACTGATTCTTAAAAACCATCTCCCATGTTCTGTATGAACAGCAGATACAGTTCACTTGCTATTCATTTCAATACTCTGCACTGAACAGAGAGGAGAGTGTTGCTGTTCAGGAGGGGCCCACCTGGACTCTGGTGGGTGATACCTGCTCACACGGAGACCTGAGCAGCAGGACGTGAGATTCCTGCACCAACACGACACGTCACGCTCCACTCAAGAAGATAGAATTTAACACAGGGGAAGGGATTGGCATGGGCCCTGTGGCACAGAGGAGGAGGCTGCTGACACCCAGATGAAGGTCTAGCAGAGAACTTGTTCCTGTGGGTCCTACCTCAGCAGGAGGTGGCCACCACCATGGCTGCATGGGTGTGGAATCGGGGTGCGTAGCATGCCACGGCTGACAGCAGCACACCAGCACACCCACAGTTCCCACCTACAACCACTGGACCTGGACCCTGAAGATGGTGTGATAAAGAGGACGCCCGTTTCGCAGGCATAAACATCCTTGGTCTTATTTCCTACTATTATTTGAATCACAATGCCTGATACTCCTTTGAAAATCATGCGATCCACAAAGCATCAAAAAGAAGCCGTGGCCAAATGATGTGGAGCAAAACAGGCAAGATGTAGAAAAATCATTGCGTGATCACATCTACACACGGGACCCAAGACAGCCAAATCGGCAGAAGCCGGAGAGCAGGGTGGTGCATGGGTGGCGGTGGGGATAGAGAGGGAGCGAAGGGGTGTGAGGTTGCAGGTCTGGAAGATGAATACTTTCTGGAGAAGAAGTTGACAGCAATGTGAGCAGTCAGAAATGCTGCCGCGCTCCGCGTATTTTAGTTTGCTGAGCGGACAGATGTTGTTGTCTTACATAGCCACATGCACACTAATGCTGACCATGTGGGGTGGTGTCTCAGTTGGCGTGCTGTGACATTTCCCAGTGTGCATGCTCACCAAATCATGAAATTCTGGGCACCACACAGGTGTGCACATGTATGCTCAGTATATAGCACATCACGTGTTTTATAATCAGTGATATCTCCACAGAATTGTGCTTTTAAAAGAGATAACACAGTCAGCAAACCTACAGGTTTCTCAGAGAATGAAGTAACTTGATTTGTGTAATAAAAAATCTGTTGGAGAGGACCAGCAATGTTACAAGACAGATGGGAAAGATTCAGCAAAGAGAAACTGCACGATCACCGCACAACGCCAAAACTGCAAAGGATGGGGTGGGTTGGGAGACAGTCCCAGGAGATGATCTGGACACAGTGAAAAATCACTCAATGCAAAAACAAGCATTAGAGTCTGAAAGAAAACCAAAACACGGGAAGATAAATGTAAGAAGTTTGACAAAAAAATTCAAAATCTGTGTTATGCTACCAAACTGTGTTAAATATACCATATATTACAGAAATTCTGGTGGGAATCAGGAGAATGCGGGCTGAGGAAATGAGTGGAGATAATGGCTGGTAATTTACTGAAAGTAAAAAACGATGATAATCCACAGTTGAAAGAACTTCAGAGAATCCCAAGAATGATTCATATGCACAAATAAGTTTACACCCCAGCACCTTATATTCAAAGCACTGAAAACAAAGATAAAGAGAAAATATAAAAGACAATAATAAGAACAAGAAATATCACATATAGAGGGAAATAAGGAAGTCAAAGCTTTCATCAGGGGCCATGTAAGCCATGAGATAATGTGTGAACAAGGGGGAAAAAAGAGACTATCGGCACAAAAGTTTATAGGCATTGAAAATATCTTTCAAAACAGTTGAGGAATAGCAGTTGTCTTTTGAAAATAAAAACCAAGAGCAGCCCTTGCTAAAAAGCTCCTGCTACCTGGAATTCTATAATAATAACCTGTGTCAAATTGTTCGTAGCAGACTACTCTTAAAAAACAAAAGAACAAACAAACAAAAAGGCAAACACAAATTCTCACTGATAGTGAACATATAAATAGCAGCGTCACAATCACATGATGGAATTGTCCTCAGCATTGCAGAGAAATGAATCATGGATGCAAACCACAACAGGAATGACCTCCCAGCCGTCTGGGGTCACGGAAGCAGTCCAGGTAGAGAGCAACAGCCTACTCTGAGAACCTCTCTGAGATGACAGATGACCTGGGCCCTAGCGGAGGTAAGTGGATGGGGTAAATCTGGAGTCAGTTCTAGAAATTAAAGTGGCATTTGCAGGCTGATGGACTCCACAAACCTGCTCCTCTGTAAATTGTGAAAAATTCTAACAAAAATGTCAAAATCTACTACTTCAGAGACTCTGGAAGTTAATTAAAGGTTTCCTACCATCTGAAATGGCTTATTCAAGAAAACATTTCTGGACCTTAAAGAAATGAATCAGATAGGTCTGTGGCATTTTGACTTTGGGGCCAACTCCTCAGAAAGCTCCACCTTGGAACTGTGTCACTGTTGGACCTGCTGTTGCCCTGTCCACACCCACTTGGGTAAAGGATTTTTAAGCTGTCAGACAGCATCTCTCCGTGTCGCTCAGGGTCCTCAGGCTGGGCTCAACTTCTGCCTCAAGCAGGAGATTGTGACTGACCGACTCGAAGCTGTGCCACAGGGAAGTCCTGTGCCCAGGATGTGTGTGTAAAATAACCGGGATCAATGCAGCTGCACTGAGGAACCAGCGTGTAGGTTTGGGGTACACAAAAACACAGCCAGTTAGGGAAAATGTGCACTCTTAAATTCATGAGTTTTGCACCATTTAAAAATAAATTAGCAGACAAAAACAAGCAACAGACTGGAAGAAAATATTCATCAACATGTATCCTGCAAAGTACTTACACCTCATTAAAATAACTCATGCTTCTATTATAAGAAAGGCCCCAAAAATACAGCTAGAGTCATCAAATACATTATTTGAATGCTAGAAAGTACACAAAATTGATCAACGTCCTTAGTCATGAAGGAAATGCAAATAGAATTACAAGATACAATTTAACATTTATTAAAATGGGTACTGTAAATGAGAGCACCAATAACAAATGTGAATGAGGACAGTGAGAATGGAACCATCTGTCTTAATCACTTTCCTTTTCTCGGAGACACAATACCCAGCACCTGCAAAGCAAGCGAGGTGGGGTTTATCTGGCTCACAGCTCAGAAGTTTCCATCTATGGCCAGGAGGCTGAAACACAGAAATGGCCTAGCAGAGGGCCTGGCAGAGGGAGAGTTCTTCACATCATGGAGGCCAGAAGCACGAAGGGAAGGGAGGGAAAGAGGAGAGAGGTGGAGCTCCCAGATCCCACCCCACTGACCCACATGTTCCAAACAGGGCTGGGTCCCAACTGCAAACAGCACGCCAGCTCTCTCACCCTCTCTCACCCTCTCGGTCAGCCCTATCACCCTCCCGGCCAGCTCTATCACCCTCATAGTCAGCTCTATCACCCTCATAGTCAGCCCTATCAATCACCCTCCCGGTCAGCCCTATCACCCTCCCGGTCAGCTCTATCACCCTCCCGGCCAGCTCTGTCACCCTCCTGGTCAGCTCTATCACCCTCGTGATCTACGTTGGTCCAATCCTCATCCAAAAGTCCGGACTGAAAGCAGGTGAGGCATCTGGGGTATACTCTTGTTACAAGCCATAACACCATCATAGATATAAGGTAAAAATGTAAAACGGCAAACAGTTTGTCGAAAAAGTGGGTACAAGCCAGATGCGGTGATGCACGCAGGTCGCCTCAGCGGTCTAGGAGGCTGAGGCAGAAGTTGAGCCCAGCCTGAGGAACCTGAGTGACACGGAGAGATGCTGTCTGACAGCTTAAAAATTAAAAAAAGGACTGGAGATGTAGCTCAGTGCAAAGGCCCTGGGTTCAAGCCTCAGTTCTGAAAAGCAAGTGAACATAAAAGTACCACACGACAGAGCAACTGTACTCCTCATACCCCACCACAGTAAAATCCTTTACCCACACAACGCTTCCAAGTGGGTGTGGACAGCTGCCTGATTTATAGTATCTCATAGCTATTAGCTCAGCCTTCATACATTTGACTGGATAATAGCTGCCATGAGGCTGAGGCAGGAGGATCACAAATTTGAGGTCAGCATGGAAAGTTTAGTGACTTAACAAGTCTCTGTTTCAAAGGGAAAGAAAGAGAGAGAGAGGGAGAGAAGAAGGAAGAGAGAAAGGCATCATGAATAGTTTATCTGCTGTTAAACCCCTGAAGCTAACGTTCCTGCTTGCCAAAATATTACCTGCTGCAAAATAATCTAAAGAATGAAACACCCTAGTTCTCCCTCTGAATTATTAAATGTGCAGAGACACCAATCGACTAGTTCCCATCCCATTAAAATGCCTGGGGAATGGGACTCTGTAACTAACTCATTAAGGACCTCGTGCCTGGCTAACAGGTATTCGGTGATGTCCCTTCAGCTGACCATACGTACCTCTTCCTTCTTGGCGTTTTCTCATTTGCTGTCATTTTCTCCAGCTCATTGCCTGGTACAAACTCAGGAGGTTTTCCTCAGAGTTCAATAAAGCTACAAAGGAATTTGCAGATTGTCTTAGAAAAGCGTGTGTATTCAGAAACAAGGACACTGGTCTTCGAGTTTCACCGGAATATCTTTCTGTTGGTCCCACCAAGTCTACCCTTGCCAATCTTACACGCTGCTCTGGGCCTGGGAAACTGGTGTCTCTGGATCGCAGCACCCAAGAGTTCCCTTGCCTTATGGTTGCCAGTCCTGTGGGTCATGGGAGGGCTCCCCAGGGGTTCACAGGGTGGGAGCAGGGGGATGCACGGTGTCCATGGCATCCCTGCCCGGCACTGCATGTATTGCTTTACCTGAGGTCACAGATGTGTGGACAAGGGTGACTATGTAGTCTTGGTCCAGGTTCCAGAAATGATTCATATCCTCTTCTCCCTCAAGACCAGGGGACCCCAGAGATTTGCACTCGTACTGTTCAAGGTGCTACACAGTCTCCTCTCGGATCCTGCTGCCCTGGGAACACTGCTAGAAATTGTCATTTCATTGAGATCATGTTGGTCCTTGCTTTGAATGAGCTGTGCTCTGCAGCCACCCTGATACAGCTATTTTATTTGTACTTTTATAATTCAGCCTCAAAGTCTTCGAACTTTTAACATTTCACTTCCCCTTAACGTGCACCAAGCTGCTGGAACGATGAACCCCAGCAATGTTCTCATGCATGTCTCATTGTGGGGACACAGAGCTGTCCTAGGACACACTGTCATCATGGTCAGGAGCACCTGCTGTCCTGGAGTGGCCATTTACACCAGGAAGAGGGACGGGACTGGAGGCTAAAAGCCATCACCTGTTTCATGCCTGGCTACTGTGATAAAAGTAATAGAGTCCCTTTCCTTCCCCCTAGAGAGTCCGCATCTTTGGCAATATGTGTGTGTGTCTCTGATGCTGGAGAACACCCCACGCGTAATTACAGCTCCGAGGTGATAATGAGGACGGGATGAGTTTACCATGTGCTGTCCTGAGACCAGCACTTGCGCACGTCGATGTGTCCCGTGGAGGATTCGCTTCCAGAGAATGCTGACCAAGTGCCTCGCTCTGCTGATGTGAGCGACGCCTGTGCACTCCTGAGGCCTCTACAGGTATCAGCTCTGTCTGCCGCTAGTGAAGAAGCAGGAAAGACAAAATCACCCTCTCTGAGGAACAGGTTCCCACCATGAACTATTAAGGTATCAGTAGGGGTTTTATCGAGGAAGGGTGTTTCCGAGGAAGTAGTAGGATCCACTAAGACCGTGGCTGGCTCTGGGCTCACTTGAGTTGACCTTGTTCAGCTCCCGTCTGCAGGGCTGCTGGGTTCAGCTTCCTTCCTGGGTGTCTGCGTATGCAAAACATACAATCACAGCCGCCTCGTGAATTTTTGCATAAACTGCGCCATCGTGGGACAGGACCCTAATAGTTACAATCGCTTTCCAATTTTGCCCTTTTTTTCCCGAAACGCAAGCATCAGTCAAGGCAAACAGGTCAGTGGATCTGTGTCTACTTTAGTTAAATGGGGGACGAGGACAGAGTGAGAGAAAGAAGGCAGAGGATTCTGGTCTCCATCTCACAGGAAGTTCGAGGTTTCCTGAATACTTATCCAGAGATTCACTGTATGTAACCCACTACTAGTTGCATGAGGTGGAATAAGGTGACATGCTGCCTGTTTGCTGAGAAGCCTCTGATTCCCAGTTTGACCTCACTCCAATCTAGAGGGCATTCATCACAGGCTGCAGCTGTCAGGACCCTCTTGTCCCGATGTGACCTCTCATTGATGCCTAAAACCCTTGCATTCACATCTCTAAGGTCCAAGGTTTTCCTTCCACCAAATGGATTTCAAAATACTCTTCCTCACTTCTCATATCTTCAGTGGGTAGGTAGAACAGTTTGTTTCATGCTTTGGAATTCCAGTTTGCCTTCTCTAACTACACTATGTGAAATTTAAGAGGAAAAAACTCCATGAATTATCTGCCATGTTAAACTAGAATTCACCTCTTTAGTCTTCCTAATAATCTTGTATGTGCTGCATCCTCTTTTTTGGCAAAGAAATGAAAATCACCCCAGACCATGAGTGATCAAGGTGGGTCTGACCAATAGTAGCAAAACCCAGGGCATCAGAGGTTCCCAACATGGAAAGAGTTGTGAACCCAACAAACCAACACACAAATAAACAAATAAATGAAGCCACATCCAATTAACATGTAGATGAAGGAAAACTGAAGCAGGTTGCTATGGCTGGTGTGTAGATGTCCCCCCATCAAAGCCTCATGCTGTCATAGGTGGGGCTGTTCCAGAGGTGGCTGGATCTCTAGTGTGTGAAGCCGGGATTGATTCATGGTGCAATGCTAGGATGGAGGTACTAGGGTGAAGGGTGTGAGTGCTGCCTGCCATGGAAAGTCTGCATAAGGCAAAAGGGGCAGAAAGACTTTGTTAAGGTCCCATGTTGCTTTTGCTACCTTGTGGGTGCCATGAACTGTTCTCAATGCCTGTGTGCCATGCTTCCCTGCCTCGGGGCCAGTGAATTATGGACTAAACCTCTTCAAACTATGAGCCAAATAAAACTTTCCTCCTTTCACTTTGGGTGTTGGGTATTTTGTCTCAGCAATGAGAGAAAAGTAACCAAGACACAGATAAAGGAAAATGCGACATGGGTGAGAAATGGACTTGGAGGCAAGGAGAACACTACAGATAGCAAACAGGTACTGACTGTTTTTTAAATATTATTGTAATTTTAAATGACTATAAATCGTGGGGCACAGTGTGATAATTTTTTATGTCAGTGGTATGCAGTGATGAAATCAGAGGGTTTAACATTTCCTTCTCCTCAAATGTCTTTAACATTTTTCATGAATGTGTAATAATTGTACATATTTATAGGATGCCTTGTTAGTGTTCAATATATGTATACACTGCATGCTGATCATATCACAGTGATTCCTGCTTCCATCTCCTTGTCACTGCTTCGTGTTTGAAGCCCTCCAACTCCTCTCCTTTGGCCCCCCCAGAAAATACAGAGAAAGCTGTGGTCAACCACGGTCACCAGTTTGGTAGGATGCTGGAATTTACCACATCTCTCTGCCTGTGCGTGGGCAGCTGTATGAACATTCTCACTCTTCCTTCCACCCTGTACCCCTCCCGGGCCCTACTAATCACTCCTGTGCAATCCAACTGAAATTTTTTTAACCTCACAGGCAAGAATAGACAGGTGCAATTTGTCTTCATGTGTCTGCTTTACTTCATTGATATAAAGAAGATTGAGTTTTGTTCTAGAGTCAGGTGGGTCTGGAAAGGGCCTGAAACTTATTAATGTTAAAAAAGGAAAGAATCTGTTGCAGATCTCATGACATTTAGACAGGTGCTTCTTACTTAATTCTAGCTCTGAATTAATGACCTGAGAGAAAATCTAAAATCTAATCTAAAACAAGTTCTTGCTACAGAGTTGGACTTTAACCATTGTCTTTGAACGATATTTTGTGCTGCCTCAAAAGATCCTGCCACAGAATGAGCCCTGAGTTCTCAGTGTCTGGTGTGTACTGACTTTAATTCTATAAAAGCAATAACCTTTGACTCTATAATTTAGAAGAAAAAATTTCATGAGTTGAAAATTATGTCTTAGTATCTTACAAAGTTTTAGTTTTCCAACTGCAAATATGTCTAAAATAATTGTAAAATGTGAATTTTGACAAAGGACACTGAAAAGTACTTTATTGCACATTTCTTATATTTATACAACCGATGTGTAGGCACAGAGGAGTTGTAGTTCTTAGGATGGTGTAGAAATAGAAACAGTTACAATGGACTCCTTTCTGGCTACCTTAGAGGGAAGACCAGAATCACCATGGTTCTCAACTAAATTTACAAAACTCCTTTAATAAAGACAGGAGAGGCAATAATAGAAGATACGAAATTGCCTTTCTGTAAATTGGAACAGATGTAATAGGTCCATATTCTTGGCTACATTTCAAAATCTCTGTTTTTGTCTACATAATAACAAATTGCTGGATGATGAAAGGCCAAGACAATTAGTCATGAATCATGTGCATAAGTAGCTCAGCGGAAAACATGTGGCACACACAAATTGAGGCGTTTTGAAGATGGATGATGCTATAGCTGTTAGCTGAAGTGCCTCCCTCAGTCTTATGTGTTTGGAAGGGAGCCTGGTTGGGAGAATTGGCCCTGGGAGTGTGACCTGGAATGGGGCACTCTTGTCCCCAAGTCCCGACCACCACTTGTCTTGGTTGAGCAGCTGTCCTCCACCATGAGCTCTATCACAATGCTCCTGCTTGGAGCCAGCGAACTATGGACTGTACCCCCAGAACTGTGGATCACATAAACCTGCCTATTTGTGGGTGTTGGATATTTTGATGGGAAAGTAACTAATGCAGCTGTATAAAGAGGTTGCTTGCAAAGGGCAAGTTTACAGTGTGGACCACACAGGACACTGCAGCTCCTTAAGGCCCATAGCGGTGCGGTCCTTCCACACCGGGATCTGAGGAGGAGGGACACAGAGCGGTGTGGACAGGCTCATCATAGCTCTCAGGTTTGGATCTACTGTAGTGACCCTCCAGTGAGAGAGCTGAACAGTGGTCGCCTAAATTTCTCTCTGGTTCCTCTCAGTTTCCCAAAGATGCTCTTTTATAGTCTCCAGCCTGAATCCGCTTACCAGGTAGGTTTGTTGATGGAGTATCCATGGGATCAGCCTTAAGGAGTTCAAGATAGGTGAAAAGGAATGAGGAGCAGCCGTGAATTTCTCTCAGGAAAAATAAAAGTAAACATAGAGCTGGGTAGGACTGCACACGCTTGTAATCCTGGCACTCTGGGAGGCTAAATCATGATGGCAGCAAGCTTAAGCCTGGCTGGGGTAACTTAGAAATAACCTATCTTAAAAATTTACAAAATGGATATAGTTCAGGGTGAAGGCCATGGGTACAATCTCCAATATGACAAAAAAATGAAAATTTGAATACAGAAATTTGTTAATGTATCCATGCATGTATATTGCATATATATAGTTTTGTATATGTATATAAATTACATATATGCACTTTAACTAACACTAAACATCTAAGACCAGAGTTAAACTTGAAAATTTGCAATATACCCATGTTTTTATTTGCATTTTAATAACTCTTAAGATGACCTTATCACTCACATGAAAACTATGCTGTTAGCATCATATCACATAAGAGACAGGAGAAGGAAACTCATGTCTATGTTGATATATTTGCTCTATCAAAGTATTTAATGAATGAGATTGAAAGGTATATTTATAGAAAAATCTAAATTTCCCTTTACCCTCTATTTCCTGCTATTATCAAGAATATTTGCAATCTTATTATTTGCTTATTTTCTTCTCCAGTTAGATGAGGATTGAGGCACATGAAACTTAGCACTTGGGCATTTGGGGAATTTTTGGCCAGATCTGTAAATTCTTTGAAGAAGGGTTGATAAGTGTATTTAAATTGCTTACATAACTAAATGAGGGATTCACGGTTGAAGTAAAGCACGATGCATGACTGAACCTTCTGCCCTCCAACTTTGTATCTTTGCAAAAAGATAAGGAAATTCTCCAAGATGCTCAGAAACTGTTTCCTTAAATGCCCCTGACTAGGCCTTTGTAATACGCCTTTGTCTTAGGGAAAAGAAATGTGGGTGGTGCAGGATGTAGCATGTTTAAATTCTATAGTACAAAGTAATTCACACAGGCAGAAAGAAAATCAGGGTTGTTCCATAGCTGTTGTGTATGCACAGCTGAAACAACCCAAAGATAAGATGTAGAGTTGAGTATGAGCATGCACAACATGCACATACACGCCTAGGGGTTAACACCATGATTCTTCTGTTAAGTAATCCTAGACCTCAGGACATTTGTACTATCCCTCAATCTGCACTTCTAGAACGTTATGCCAAGAAGGATAAATTGGAATGATTTTTAGGAAAATGGATGTATCTTGAGACTATAATGCAGAACAAAATAAATCTGACACAGAAGGTTAAGTATCCCAAGTTTTCTCTTATGTGAGAAACTCGAAGCAAAAACAATTTAAAGAGCAAAATAAGAGAGAAAGGATAGAAAAGAAGCAGACAAATTGAAGAGATGGAACTCGGGCCTGGGTTGGGGGAGATAGGAGAGGGGGGAGGTGAAGGGGAGAAAAATGCTCACAAAGTGATTTGTGTATGTACGCGCGCCCTGTGGTGAATGTATTTATTGTGAACAGCAGACGCGTAGCAGTAGCACATATTTGCAAGATTGGGAGCACTTTGAGAGGTGGCTGTATTTATCCACGATGTCTAACTAATGAACCTAAAGTGCATGTGTAAAGTGAGAAGCACCTGCTGACCCACATAGAAACTTCTGGATGTCAGGCACCAGGACACATATATTCCTAGAGTTATTTCTTGAAAGTTGTTGCTCATATGCTTGCTAAATTCTAGATAATTAGAAAGAAGTGCTTTTAATGTAATGAAGAGTGCACAGTTTTTCACATTTCTACATATTTGAAGTCTTGTATCCCAAAATATAAACTTGGTGGCAATTCTGACTTATCTGGGAAATTAAAAATGGTAACTAATAGTGTGCACATGTGTTTGCATGTGCATGGGTGCGTGTGCATGTGTGTGTGTGCCACGTGTTCCACTTCTGTGCTCACAGCAGACGCTATCAGTGGATCTGGCTGTTGTTTCCAACCAGAAGGGGCACCCGCTCAGTCCTTCCCAGAGTCACGTGGCCGAAAGTCCCTTGGTTACACGTGGCCCTCGGAATGAGGCCCTTGTGACGCTGTGATTTGATCACTCACAGCGTGGTCTCCAGACCACCAGCAAAACATCGTCAGGAGCTCATTTGTAAAACACAATCTCAGCCCCATCCCGACCTACAGAATCTCAATCTGTATTAGTTTTATTTTAATTTTTTAAATTTTTAATGATACAGGTTTGCAGGACATAACTCCTCCATTCCCTGCCATTCCCATGGAGATGGCACATGTCACAACACATCTTAACCCTTTTTTATCCCCTTCCCTCCCTTCCCTCCATCTCTCCATTCCCTTTCCATTTGAGAAAGATCTGTCTCTCCACTTCTTATTACCTATCTTTTATTTTATGCTGTATTTGTACCTTGGGTTTCTAATATAAGAGAAACCAAGCACATGTGTCTGATTTATTTCTCTTAACATCATGGTCTTGAGGTGCTTCTGTTTTTCTACAAATAACTCAAGTTCATCCTCCTTCATGGCAGAGTCACTACTATTGCACTATTACTCCCATCGAATAAACAATGAAACATTCAAAAGACTGAAGTGAACTTCCAAAATCTCAGTGCTGGAAAAATCACAGAACAAAGTAGTCACACAATGCAAAGCTTGGAGCAGACCCTAGAAGTGAGATTACTGGATTGCATAGTAATGCTACTTTTAATTTTGGCAGGAAATCTAAGATTTCCAGTACTGTTTTTCAGTATCTAGTTGGAATGATTTTGCCCTGAGGAGTACTTGTGGTATCTGGAGACATTTTGGTCATCATCAGTAAGGATGTGTTGCAAGCATCTGCTGCCCAGAGCCTTGCATACTATCAAATATCCTACAATTCACAGAGGGTCCCCTCACTGCAAGCATTTCAAGCCATTGATACCTTTATTTTCATGATTTGTAGTGGACAAAATTCAAATCTCCATAACTTCCAGTAGCCATATATTAAGATTTCTCATGCATCTCCAACTGATACTATCTTAATAAAATTATTTTGACTAATAATAATATTATTTATCATGTGTGATGGTTTAGATTGAGAATGTTCCCCATAGAAGTCAGGCACTTGTAAGTGGGTTTTATGAAAGGTGTTCAAATGACGGGAATGATAGGGTGGATTTACTATTAGGAGGTGAGGTCTGCTTAGAAGAGGCGGATGACAGGGCCCATGAACTGGAAGGGTGACTCTTCCCCCCTGGATCCTCAGTTCATGAGTTTCTCATTTGTCATCAAGAGAGAATACTGCCAATTCCTGTCCTGAGGTGTCATCCCTGCACTTTTGAACACTTTCTCCAGTTCCAGCATCTGGTATCCAAGAACGTCAGAGCTGAGGGAAGGCTGCAGGTCCTCCAGCATGCAGAATGATCCTCACCACAGGGCGCCTCAGAACAATTGGGTTCGGAGATACTGAGGAAGGAAAAGGTAGCATCAGGAGACCCACTTGGGTGCTGGTTCCCAGAGAGGCCATCTCCTGAGTGTCTGTATGTGTCACCTGGGGAAGTATTTGGAGGCTTCCTCTCTTCCCCACAGCAGTCCTGTCTGCTTAGTGAGCCACGCAAGAGTCAGAGCTCTTCCCTGATGCCAGGCCCTCAGAGAGACCCGCCCCTAATCCCCTGCTTTCAAGAGCAGGCTTTTTATGCTGTGTCCCATTGCGCAGTGAACAACTCATGTACGTATGTGAACCTGCACTGAAAATCATTTAATCCATGCTACAGAAGTCATGAAAATATGCCCAAACTCATGAAAGTGGTAAGCAAAAGTACAAGATTTTGTCAAAGCAGTGAAGGTAGTACGGGTGTGTCTGAAATTTGTGAAAAACTCTGTAAAATTCCCCTGCCTGTTTCTTAAAATGAGAAAATATTCCTGTTAGATCTTAAGTGAGGGGCTGTAGTTTGGGCGTGGTTTTGCGATCCTCTGGGGGAGAAAGAAACATTCAAATTTTGGTGAGCGGGAAGCAGAATTGAGAACAGCTGCGGGCAGCACCAAGGACAGCGCCACACCCCACCTCTGCCCCTTCTTCCCCCCAGCCTGGAGTCTTTGCTCTTCCTAAAAGGGTACATGGTTAGCGGGATGTTTTAATTTACCATATAAACCACAATTCTTTTGAGAGTGAAAGGAGTTGTCTAGAAGGTAAGAATTGATGGGACTTCTACACATAAACTAGAAGGAGCAAGTGTCCTGTTTGCGAGGTTGGTACCGTTATGACTGACTACTTCGTGTTCCTTCCAGGCCACTGTCTGCGACAGTCACCCTTGGTCTGCAGTGACTGTGCTCAGCGCTCACATGGCATTGGCTTCCCATGCACCCGAGCTGCTTCCTCGGTGCCTGCCTGAGGACTTGTCTCCTACCACGGAATCTTCTGCATCCACTTCTTCCCAGCACTGGCCGTGCCTGGGGTGTTGAGTGGCACACAGGAGGCTTTGACGAGTGAAATCTTTCCATGAGATTGAGGGATTTGAGAAAGCCTGACCTTTTCTTGTTGTTTGTGCTGCCGAGGTTTTGTCCGGACCGCCGCGATCCGTCTGGGTTGGGACACACTTAGGAATCCTCCAGGTTGTGGGACACACAGGCCTGACCCCTGCTGCCCAAGAGCTTTGCCCTATGTGAGCACCGACTTCGCTTAATGTGAAACCCAAGTCAAGCAGCTGCACCCCGTGTGTCCCAGCCACAGGAGCTTTCTTCCCACCCACTCAGTTTTGCATATTTGCAAACTCAACCTGAACAACACTAAATTATGTTTAAAACCAAGACAATGGAAATAAGAGGTCAAAGAGAAACAAGATTTCTATAGCCACTCGGTTGGTAATCTCTCATGAACTCACCCTAACCTCTCTCCGTCATCAACAGAAACTGAAGAGGAAAGTTAGTAGCAATGGGATTAGTGGGTGAGATTGTGGTGATTTGATACTGAGGATGAGATGGAGATCCCTGTGAGTCATGCCGGTTTCGGGATTTTACTGAAAACAAAAGCCACCTGCTGTGTGCCCCTGCTGTGTGTTCTTTTGGCCCTTGGCAATGCAGCAGCCTGCATCATGGATGTTAAATTTAAGCCCAGTCTTATTCCCTGATGATTTGGGCCAGAAAGTCAAGATGACGAATCTATTTTCAAAAGCTGTTGGTTTAGAAGTTCTGTCAAGTGTGTTCCCTCCCTAAATCTGTAACTCTTGAATTGTTTTCCGTGCTCTGAGCAAAGACAACCCCTGCCCCTCATTTGTTATCTTCTGAAATGCAAGTGAGTCTTTTTTTCCTTCACTCCATTAATTTAACTGAGAGCATTTATATTTTAATTGAAGAGGCAGTTTCATAAATATTCATCCATCACAAGTAAGTCTCCAGGGTCAGCAGACCACGGGCTGAGGAGGAAGAAAGAACAGGCACGATTTCCCTTCCCTGAAGGAAACCCACACTCATGAATGCATAAATAGCCCCTCTCCTTATTCAGATTCAAGGAGGATCCGCGAAGGGCCAGTAGGTGCAAGGCATGTGGGTGGGGGCTGAGGACGCAGAAGTGAGTAAATCATCTTTCTCTGTGTGCCAATTGACGCGATGTCTACCCATCTGTGTGCCGTCCATCTCCAGCTATATCCAAAGCTGTATTTTATACTGATACTTAAGTGAAACACATTTATACCTAAAGCATTATGTATTTATATGTATAATTATTAGTAGAGGAAATTCAAAAGGTTAAGGGAAAGAGAACAGTAGAACCATTTAAGACACAATGCAAACGATGTTCTCTTGTAGGAGGGAGAAATATGTTTATCTCATCTTTTTTAATTTATGCAGTGTGTCAGTAAGGATGCGCTATGCTATGCCTTAGCTGTTAGTATGCTTAGAATCTCAATGCAAGCAACTAGAACGTTTGCTTATTTTTCTTTAAGCAGGCCCACTGTAAGTGGGCTGTGGCTTGCTCCACACCTTTTACTCTCTGGGGTCTTGCTGGTGTGGGGTTGCCTATGTGGAATATTGCTGATCCTCACAGCCATGGGAGGAGAAAGCATGAAGTCTTCCTGGAATTCATGTATCGTATTGATACTCACTTTCCATGGCCCAACACAAGTCATGGGCTCCTTCAACTCTCAGTTCAGGAGGGCAAGGATTTATGGTCCCCTGGTAGATTGCAGTCAGGTGAGAAGGTGTAGCAGATACACCCAGAAGATGTAGAATCATCAGCATATGCAATGTCTATTTTTAAAAGAAACACAGATGTTCTTGCTTATGATTGAAATACATGGCAAATGGTTAAATTTGAAAAAAAATACTATAATAAAAGATGCACTGGCATTAACCTCAAAATATTTCCCCCTCCCACTGAACACCCTTATCCCACTGTCCTTCCCACTTTCTGGAGCAGCTCTGTGAGTCTTCTTTCGTGAGCTGTGCTGTCCTGGTGCTGCCAATAGCCTGGACTGACTCTAGGTGTTCACTTTTCATGGCTGCTTTGACTTTGGGGAAGAACCGGAAGTTGCACGGTGTCAGATTTGTTGAAGCAGGTGGTCAAGCTTGACTCGACTATTGATGTCTTTATCAATGCATTTTACCTTTCTATTAATGAAGCTTTATTTCTGTATTCCAAGTTCAGCCCTTGGCTGAACAGTCTTCCCCCAAGCAGCTGTGAGGCTTGAAATGTGTTCTGTTTCTCAGGTTCTGAAGTGTAATTAAAAAAAAAAATGAAAAGTTAATTTTTTAAAATTACTACAGCAAAATCTGAATACCTAACTGTAAAAGATGTGTTTCTCCATTCTGGCATGAGTATCCCAAATTGGCACCTACATTTTCTACCAGAGCTGTTATGAGGTAAATGGAATTTTCTGTTCCTCTTTAACTCCCCCTGGAATCATGTGCCATCCTGGCCACCTCTGGGGCTTCTGCACATGGCCAAGGAGAAAGATTGCCATGGTAAGTGCAGATGGTCTCTAGGACAGGCCTATCCTAGTCCCTGGCACACAGCACTGAGAAGTAGTGATGGGCTAGCTCCTGCTTCACCACGTGGTCCCCACGGAAGACACTCCAGCTGCTGTCTGCATCCCCAAAGATCCTCCACAGTCACTCCAGCGAGAAAATGAAGCCCAATAAACTTTCAACAATGATCAAAAGAGACCAGGTGTTGGGTGCAAGTTAGCGCTGCTACTGTTTCTAATCAGGAGAAGCCAAGTTTCTTCTTTGATCTGGAAAGAAACTGGAATGTGAAAATAAGATGCAAGCCATAGTTCAGAGAGAAATCTGAATTTAATTGGTGTCACTAGCTTGAAAGGTGCAGCGAACTGTGAAACAGAAGAGGGATTTCTGCATGCCCTGGCTTCAGATCCTCCCTAAATGGACACAAATATAAAATCAGTGTTGTTTGCTGATGGATAGTAGCCACTTGATTTGTTCCAGTGGGTAATGAGCCTTCTTATTCTGAGCTCCCGACCGAGCTCCCCAAAAGAACAATGTGGTTATTTAACTGCAAGAGAAGCTCAGTGATGGAGAGCTTAATTTAAGTATTGGAATGAAGCCGAGAATACTGAACAGAAAAACTTTGAGAATTATGGATATATGTTTCACTGTGCTAATGAAGGATGCTTTCATAGAGTTCACATCAATAAGCAGGGGAGAATCTATGGAACCAAGATGTCATTTTGTGAGGTAGTTGCACTGCGTTCGCATATGTCTGGTGAAGACACTCTCTGTAACACTGATTAAACTGTTCTTGCTTTTTCTTCAGCTAAAGGAAGGTTTATATTTGCTTAACTGATATGGAAGACACTTATCTGGCTAATAATTAAAATTAGAGTTAATCACATTGCATTTTCTTGCATTCTTTAATACACTGTTCATTACTTTAGTATTTCAATCAGTTCTCAAGTATGAAATTACAAATACATTTTTCCTTTTGGTTGAACCATGTGTAGGAACTTATTTAAAGAGAAGCCAAGAGAAAAAGGGCCATGAAAAAGGGAAAGAAAAATATCAGTAGGTTGGCCAAATACTACGATGAAGTCCCCTGTGCCATCCCTGAATCTTCAGTCAGGTGATGGAAACACAGGGTATACTTTGTATCAGTTTGCTGTTGCCATAATAACGCTGTGCAACAAAAAAGTCCCATTTTGATACTGTTTAAATAAAAGCTAACTGTCCAATGTAAGTAAACATTATCACTCAATTGATTGTTATTGATAGTCACAAAACTTTGGGTCAACTAGACAGATATGGTGGGATTAATGTAGTGATTTTTTGTTTGTATTTTGTAGTTTGTTTGGTGTTTCCAGCTTTGAGGCTCACACACAGGCCTGGCTACCATCCGGCTGTGGGCGTATTTAGGATGTATTCTGTGGGGGGAACAGTATGTCCTTCGCAGGATCTCTCCTCCCACACAGGCCAGCCTAGGCTGATTCTCAGGCCAGAGTCAAGAAGAGAACAGGAGCTTGTGAGTCTTTCTGAGGAC
Source organism: Dasyprocta punctata (assembly GCA_004363535.1). Classification (NCBI taxonomy): domain Eukaryota; kingdom Metazoa; phylum Chordata; class Mammalia; order Rodentia; family Dasyproctidae; genus Dasyprocta; species Dasyprocta punctata. The sequence continues at coordinate 13,015 of RJWM01012361.1, read as the reverse complement.
TTGGAAGGGGAGCATTGGCACAGACACTGTGTCGATTGAAGTACTCACCAGGCCACACAAGAGTCGAGGGCTGAAGCGGGGAACTACTGCTGGGAGAGAGGCGTCCACTCCATACTGCACTGAAGCTTTGGGCAGTCACAAAGCAGGACGTCATCAAGCAGGGGGATGGATGTGATACCTGGCGGGAGTCATCAGGAACAGAGTGAAAGCCCATGGCCACGGCAGATCCGTGCCCTCCACATCTACTGCTTCACCTGTGGGCGGGCCTCCCTTGGCATACTTCACTGGGTCTCCTCCTCCTCATTGATCCAGGTTTCTCTCTAGGCGGATCTTCTTAGGGTGACCTTCCTGGACCTGGTATGTGGTTCCAAAGTTTGCCCGTGGCTCCCAGAATGCCATGCCTTGCTCTGCTGTTGAGGTTTAGTTGCCTGTTCTTCAATGTCTTCCCTGCCCAGGCATAAGCTCAGGGGATGCTGGGCTCTTGCTGGGCTGTTAGCCATTGAATCCCACAGGACTCAACACATTGCATGTACTGGATTGACAGCTGATGCATCCTAAACAGAATTTAAACATGTCCTTTCAAAAACATTTAAAGTGGATTTTGTGACAATGCTGAGTTCATTTCCTAGAGGAACCTGAACAAATAATCCACATTTCCTGTAGGTGACAAGGTGTTTGACATACATAATTTTGTAAAGAGCATCATTCTCAGTTGTCAGGGACAAAAATCACCTTTCTGGACACAGAACTGGAAAAGGTAGAGCAGAGAAGCAAATGAAGCCATGATAACTGAATGTCTTCTAGCTGAGTAATTGGATTTCTAAATACATACATATTTTATGTCTCCTTGTATTAAATCATTCATGGAAAATATGTTGCTGCTAACTAAAGTGATATATGGCAACAATCAGTACACACATAATGATTTTTGCTTTCACAGTTGATTAGGTAAAAAGTTTGCCATAATGTGCTGCCAGGGACAAGCAATTATTATTAGAAAGGAGGGGCAGTGCGTGCCGTGCCTTCATGCCTCCTCTGGAATAACTATGACACAGTGGAGTTCACTATACACATTCTTAGGAATTGCCAAAAATAGTTTCACATCCCTCTCGCATTGGACTGGGGGCCAGCATCATGGAAGTGCGGAATATCCATAAATGCTAAGTTTAAAATAACGCCCCACTCTGCCATTAGAAACCTAGACTGTTACAAATTAAGATTGTGTATACATGGATCTTCATGTTTAAATGCACTAAAAGAAAGTTTAAAGAGAGAAGATCAATAAGGAAAATGAAACACTGACCATCAGTAGCATGGGATTTAACGTCAGGCCTTGGCTCTGCCTGTCAGCCCCTGGGCCACCAGCGTGGTGATTATGGCTCCGTTCCCTCCAGCATCACTCAGCGAATCTCATGTTAGAATCAACGGAGAAGAAGGGGAAGGGTGATCCCCTGCATATCCTCCCACGCGTGCCCCAAAATTGCTAAGATTCCCAGAAGAGAACCCATTGGCTAAACTGAAATAAGAATGATAAGCAAACATAGGGGAGTAAGCCATTCCAAACCCACGGACATTCATTTGTGGACATCTGCACTCTGGAATACAGCCCGAGCTGACATTCCAATGTCCGGAATGGGAATTCACAGTGAGAGCTAGTTTAGCATCATCTCAGCTGGCTGAAGAAGTTCTCAGGACAAGCATAAGGAGGGGTTAGAAATGGATTTATTTGCTCCTACATCATAGCTGTGCTTGCCTCTGAGAACTTAAAGACTTCAGTCATTTTTTTCCCCACTGCTTCTGGGAAAATGCATAACAGAATTTGGTTATAAGATCAGCTATTCTACTTCTGAGAAAATTCACTGTGACCAGCTGACTGCAGCCTGTGCATCAACCCTGCAAACGAGTGAGCTCCCAGGAGGAGAACCAGATACCTCACATGACGAAAAAGCAAAGCTGTGAACATAGACTTCACAGGGTCTTTGACTGACATGTCCTCCACTATTTCTGTTGGAATCTCAGGCCATTGGGTGCCTTTCTGTACCCAGTCTTAATGAAGCAGACTTAAAAAGAAAAAGTCAAGCTTCCCAAACTTCCCCTTCTCTACAGCTGTTGATCTGTGTTCTAATACAGATAAAAGCAGTAGCTTTTGTCCCCGTAAGTAAAATTTTACAACCTCTTGTTTCCGTAACATCCTGTTATGCACAAGCAGGGCCACCAAGATACAAAGCTGTCACAGCTTGACAAACTGCCTTTGTTCTCCTTCTGCCTGCCCCAAAATCCTGTGCCAAAGGTCAACTCTCTTGGAAACATGGATAAAAACTGGAGCCTTTCCTGTGGCTGATGCTCAGGCATTTTGGACATCAGAAGGTCGAGTTGAGCCAGTGGGCACGTAAAACTCTAAAATAAAACCCTCTCGTTTCCCCTTGGTTTCTCTGATCTCTTGGAGTCTGCAACATTAATAGCTAGGATAGCTGTGAAAGGTGATCTTCTCTCTCCATATTCCCGTTCCCTGTCACGTAATTGGAAGAACGCACTGAGCATTTGTATAAAGGTGAAGACAATGTTTCCTTTATTTAAGGGAGATACAAATGCAATTCGGAATAAAATTCATATGAACAGACTTTTATGTGATCATAAAGAACAATATTTAAGATGTCATGTTAAATAATTTATGAATTAGAAATGTAGAAAACATAAACTCGTAAGTATATATGTATACCACATATATTTGTGGAAAGACAAAATATTATGTAGAGACGCAACCTTACTAAGAGGAAAGACAGAAGTCTGAGTTAAGGAAGAAAACTTACCCTCTCACTGCATAGCATTTTGTATCACTGGAAATATTTGTGGCATAGATATTCCTTTAAAAGACAACATCATGAATAACAATTGGTTTCTTTCAGTATGTCATCTTTAACAGCATTCCAAATTCCAGACCATTATGCTAAGAACTGTAAATATGTCCTTTCTTCACATCTGCCTACAAAGATGGTAATACTGAAAAGCCTGATTCTACAGACTACAATCCTGGCTGGCGCTCAGAGAATTAAACTCCTTGCCCAGAGTACAAACCTAATTAACTGAGCCTCAGACCTAGTTACCCCTGTGTCCAAGCCTAGACCTTCTCTTCACTAGACACAGCTTCCTCCACATTTCAGGAAGGGTAAGAGCTCACCCTTGTAGATTTCACTTGCTCAACTCTGTTATATACTTCCTGTAACACCAAAGAAAGTGAGGATGTTGATTTAAGATAGCTCAGGGGAAAATAATGCCAACTGGGGACATATGAATCCTGGAAATACTTCAGAATTTAGTATATTTACTTTTAATAATCAAAGATAGATCTGAATTAATTTCCCAAATCCTCGAAATTATTTTAAGATATTGTTTTGTTATACAGATACAATGCTAAGTCATCTTTGGAGTTCTTACCATATCTCATTTCTAGACTTTCTATTGAGTTCTGAGTAGTGATTTGCATAGTTACATAATTACAAATTTCAGTAACAAAGTCCACACTGCAAATGTGACATGATCCATGGCTCTATGATTTAATGAGCTGAACTATGTTGATCTAATATTTAATAGACAGTAGATGGACTTCTAATGTACAGCAGATGTTAAAAGTGTTGTTTCCTTAGAAAACAGAAGATGATTCTGTGAAGTTCTGATCCATTTTGAAATGATATGTAATTCTTATGGATAACTGTAGAAGAGATTATTTCTTGTAAAAAAGGATCAGGAAAACTATTTAGTGGAGAATAGTAAAATACCTACAACGCTTAGATGATTATTCATTAAGGGTGAACTATCAGCCTGTTAAAAGAAATCAAATTAATTTTGAGTTATATTTTTACAGAAATCCAATCAATACAATTTTTCCACTTTTCAATTAAAACCAATAAACATATGCTATTTAAACATTAAATGATGAATGTTTAGTTCCGTATTATGATAAATGAAGGGGGAAAGAGGATAGTGATAGAAATGAGACAAGAACAGGCAAGTGAAAGTATTTTTACAGAATTATCAAGGGTAGGAGAAGTTGAGGATATGGTTTGAATTCCCTCAGGAGAGATCCTGGTGGAACTCACACAACAGAAACACTGCAGGGATGTTGGTCCCTGTGCCCTGTTTTCATTCCATGCACTGCACAGAATCAGGGAGGAAAGTTAAGGGGTGGAACACGGTCACCAAGGAGATGAAGACACAGACAGATGAGGAACTCCAGAAGGCCCACTTGTTAGAAACTACAGCCTCAGCCCAAGGCCTTGTAACAAAATCATCCCTCCCCCACGCTCTTTGGTGTTATCTCTTCCTACTTACTCCAAAAAGCTGTGAAGTTAAGTATCTTGAACTCTGTTTAGGACAGTTCCTCACCTAAGGTGTGTTTAGACATATGGGTGTTTTCAATTTCCGTGAAGCGGGAGAGGAAAAGATTAGGACTGCACCTCTTTGAATGTATAATGTTTCAACAGTGGGCAGTGTGCCAGTCTTTCAGAAACCAGTAGAGATTGTAAATAGGCTACTGTGAGGTTTCAGCGGCTCAATGCTTCAGACATATGAGGAGAAATCTTCGCAAAATCTTTTCCATAGACCTTCCACTTTCTGCACAACTACTTTGTTGTGGGTAACATTCAAGACATAGTGAACCAGAGATAACTTCCCTGTCTCTGGATGGAGCTGCCAAGTTAGCCGGTGAGGAAGACGATCAAGACAGTCAGCTGTCTGTTATGCCTGATGCCAGGTGTCAGGAGGGAGGAGCTGGGTGTCGTCAAGGGAGGAGAGGTCAGGAGTTTCCACTTCACAGTCTGGTCCTGGTGGTTGATTCTGGACAAAGTTTCATCTCATTTGTAAAGTGTTTTCTTTTCTTTTTTACGTGTTCCAATTTGTTCCTGAAATCTGTACAACCTAGGTACCTGTGAAGCGACAGGGATAAATCACGGATAGCCTCTCCCTTGGAGTGTTTGTGTGGGAACTGGATCCCCTCAGTCAGAAGCCGGCTGGAGACTGGGTTGGAAGTCAGCGGAGTTACCCTCCCACGAGCCACACAATCAGGTTCTCTCAGCAAGGCCTCCAACTCTGGTGTGCCGAGGATATTCCAGGTATTTGTGGTCCAGCCTCAGTTTTGCTCCATCTCTTGTTACTCGAAGTTTGCTAAGCTGCAGATGGTGGACAGCAGCTGAACTTTCTCTATTCTTCTGGCCCAGCCTCAGCCATGCAGGTGTCTGGGAGACCCAGATTTCCTGCCACTCTGTTAAGCACCCATACCTGCTTTTCTCCCGTGGGGTTCGGGGAAGAATTTACTGCTCCTTCTGCATGGTGCCCGTGTAGAGACTTGGCCCCAGAACTACGATCAATCGTGGCCCATGAGCAGAGAATGCTTTTCATCCTTTGTTTCCCTGGAAGTAATAAGCAGACTTTACTAATGTCCTAGGGCTGGCAGGGTTTTCTGCCGTCTCTTCGGGTAGCAAAGCTCTCCCTTCACAGAGGACAGCGTTCCAGCATTCCAAGGGCTACTAGACTTTCCTCAGCAGCAACTGTGTCTTGCTCCTGTATGAACAAAGGAAGCTCTCTCTCTCTTTGTTGTCTTCCATCTTTCTCTGAACAGGAAGTGGGCGGTCTATGGAAAAGATACTGCCAATGCATGGCGTTTCCCTTATGTCTAATGCGCTGAGCCTCTATCACTTCATAGTAGCTCATTCACAGCATTTACCAGTTTCTAAAATATTAGCACATTGCTGATTGTTGAAATATTACACATACAAAGAGGTGCAGCTTCAATCCTTTCCTCTCCTGCTCTTTGAAAATTGAAAACATCCATACATCTAAACACTCTTTAGCCGAGGAGCTGTCCTGAATAGATTTCATGATATGAAGCCACTTCCCACCAACTACTAAGCCAAACAAAATTTATGATTCTTAGCGTATATACCTTCTGTCATTGTTAGGATCCAAGGATAGAACAAGAAAAAGAAAAGCAACAACTTTTTTCCTACCTACTTAGATTCAGTGACTGAGGTCTGTGAATTAAAGTGATGTAAAAGACAGAGTAGCAGAATAAAGGCGTTTTTGCTAATTGACGATATTTTTATATGCTCCGGGTTTCCCAGGAACCCAGTGAAGACCCAAAGAGCCAGCAAGACTCAGGTGCTTACAGACCATGTTGACAAAGAGCAACAAATGTGGAGGCAGGGCCACGAAGAGTGGAGGAGCTGCCAGAGATCATGGGAACGGCACCAGGAAATGTATGGAAGATAAGGTTGTTTGATAAGGCTGATGATCCAGAGAAGGGTTCTTCTTTTCTCCCTAGTACATTAGAGAGGAACACCACAGCAAACGGGAAGTTGTGTCATCTTATGTCAAGGGGAATGACTGGCTGTCAATAGATAATGGAAGAACAGTATTCCTGTACGTGTATATACTGCATTCTCTTTATCCAATCATCTGTTGATGGAACCTAGGCTGTTTCCAGGGCTTAGACATTGTAAATTGTGCTGCTGCAAACAAAGATTTTCAGGAATCACTAGGCCATGGTGTCTTCAAGTCTGTCAGGATTATACCGAAGAGGGGCATGCCTGGGTCTAGTGGAATTTCTATGTTTGCTTTGCTGAGGACTCTCCTTAGTGATTTTTATGGTGATTGTAAGAAAGAATGATGTCATTTTATTTGTAGCAAAATGGATGGATCCTGACACCATAATATTAAGTGAAATAAACAAGAACACAGTTTCTCTTATAGGAGAAGCTTATAACATAAATAAAAGGAAAGAGGGTAAGAAGCAAAAAGGGTAGAAATGTGGCAATCAGGAAGGAGACCAAGGAAGGGAGAAGTGTAGGGGAAGATATAGAGGATGGAATATGAACAAAATATGCAATATCTGTGTCTCCAGCCCCCCAAATGAGCATAACTCTGATGCACTGTAAATACACACCAATAAAAGAGATAGAAATGAGGTGGCAGAGTTCCTCCCGTGTCTGCTGCCTCTATGTTGCTTTCAGCTCAAAATGACCTTCGTGCTGAAGTAGCATATTTGGGGGAGGCAAGTTTCATCCCTTGGGAACAATGCTCTCCCCAGTTTTCTGCATCATAAGTGGGGCTGAATGTATTAAAACATTGAAAAGTATTAAAATGTGAGCTATGAACCTAAGAAAAGTGGACAGAAATTGTTGGAAATGCATTGTAACAAAAAATGCCATCACTGAAGAAATACAAATGGCAAAGAAATATATGCAAAAATGTTCAATGTCACTGGCTATTTGAGAAATGCAAATTAAAACAACACTGATAATTCATCTCACACTGGAAAGAATGGCTAACATCAAGAAATCAACCACTAACAAATGCTGGAGGGACTGTGGGGTAAAAGGAACACTTTTCCATTGTTGGTTGGAGGGTAGACTCATACAACCACTGTGGAAATTAGTGTGGAGGCTCCTCAAAAAACTAGAATTAGAGATTCCATTTGACCCAGCTATTCCCTTCCTGGATATTTTCCCAGAAGAATTAAAAACTTCATACCACAGCAATATATGTACACCCATGTTTATAGCAGCACAATTTGTAATAGCCAAATCCGGGAAACAACTGAAATGCCCATCAACTGAGGAATGGATAAAAAACATGTCATATTTTTAAACAGTGGAGCACTACTCAGACATAGAGAAGGATAAACTCGTGACTTTTAGAAGTACATTGATACAACTAGAGACCACATTCATAAGTGAAACAAATCAGACTCACATGTGTAAATACCACATTGTCTCCCTAGTGTAGGAAATTAAAAGAGTAAATAAGATCCAAAAGTTAAAATAGATATAGTGAAAGGGAAAGAAACTGCTCAAAGGGAAAGAATAATGTGGATGGGTGAAAGAAGAAAAGAAGGAAGGGAAAAGAAAAAAAATGTATGTATATATACACAAGACAGCAAAGCTAATTTTACCACTAATTCTATTAGTTCATTAAAAGGAGCAGCACTCATATTGTTGGATCAATTTTACATGCCTGTATCTGGTAATCTGAACAACTATTTTGAAGATAACAGTATGTAATACAACAACCATTGTTAAATTCCTATCTTCTTATTTTGAAATCCTATACCACTGTTGTTTTTTGTTTTGTTTTTATTGTTGTTTGCTTGGTTTTTGATTTTTCTGTTTTGTTCTCTTTAAAATAAAAATACAACCATTTCAACCAAACTGAAATGCAACAACAACAAAACAAAAACAAATAAGCCCCTGAACCCATGTAATTTATTATGTCATTGCTGTTTGACAAGCCTACCTCTTCTTAATAACATACTAACAAAGTTCCTCTCTTTTTGAAGACATAGTTGTACTATTTCTAACTTAAAAGTATCATAATTACATATGGGTACTCTTTTCCTAAAATATGAAAATTATAAGAATGAAGATTAGAAACTAGAAAAAATTTAAAATGAAAAAAGCCAAACTTCCAACAGAAAACTCTGTTCATAACTGGTGACTTTTTCCCCGTGTAGTAGTAAACTTGTAAGTAATGGTTACCCAGGCCTTTAGCCACTAGTGTTGGCTTCAGTTATGTAACATAGGTCGATTCAAATAGAAACGCTGGAATGTTATCCATACAGAAAGTGCAGTTTTATGTACTATGTAACATGGAAGTGTTTTTTTAATCAGCTGATTTACTGTTGATGAGCAGCTGGCCTGAGTTTACAAGGCGGATGTTGCAGAGGTTTGAAGTTGGTGCTAACCCACTCTTATATCTACATCCTACACCCTGAGGAAATTATATTAGCAGGTTGGACCTTGTGGAGGTGATCAGTTCAGTGGGGTGGAGTCTACATGACTGGAACTGGCTGTTTTAACAGAGTCCCCAGAGCGCAACCTCATACCTATACCCAGTGAGTACCCAGGGAGAAGACAGCATCTCTGAACCCAGAAATCACTCTCACCAAACATGGAGTCAACCGCTATATTGGTCTTGGGTTTCTAGCCTCTGAGACTATGAGAAATACGTTTCTTTTATCAGTAAGCCACTGACTTATGACTTCCCAAATAAACTAAAACATATATTGATAGCATGGCCAAGGGTATGGCTTGTTAGTCCCTCTTTACCTGAGAGAAACAATCCAGATATAAAACTCAGTGCAACATTATCCCTCTCTAACTAAGCTACCCAAGCCATTATTCTTTTCTTCACAGGCTAATCCAAAATCCTTAGAACACGTCTTCCTATCAGAAAGCAACGATAGATGAATCCAGTGTGCTTCCAGATCCTCCAAATCCGGGGAACATGTGGTCATTTGACATGGTCTAGGTGTTCCTCTGCCTCTTGAAGAAGACACAGGTGTCTACCTGCTGATCTACTGGTGACACAGATGGGGAGGACAGAATCGGGGGACTTGAAATCTAAAGCAAGAAGTCTGCAGAGCAATTTTTCTTTCTCCTAAAGAAATTGCTTTATTGCATACATAAAACCCTTTCTCCTGGAAATGGGATGAGCAGGTGGCAGCAATTTATATCAATTAAATTGTGACCTCGTTTCTGCAATTTACATTTTTTCTTTCTTAATGATAGCTTTTTAACAAAGCTGCTGATGGATAACATTTTTATGGTTTGGTTTTTCTCTGTCCATCTTCTTTTTTGCACTACTTGAAAAGTTTCAGTAAGAAATATAAGTACTATCTGCTGGAACCATAATGAACAAAGAGTGAGTATTTTTCTTTTTACTTTAAAAAATTTAAATGCAAGTAGAACATTGTGAATACTGCAGGCAAAGACATTGTGAGTCTACTGCTTGCTTTTGTACAATCTTTGCTTGACAGATCCTGAGTTATCATTAAAATTCTTCCTCCTGAAAAGGGAGATAAAATTTATAAACTCTAAAAAGGATCAAAGGGAGTCAGGTGGTAGCTAGTGCAACAAGTTAATATGAAATTGGATCAGTTACTAACACTGAGCATTTACAAATAAAGTGAGAGTTGATTTTAATAGACTTTATTTTTCAGAAAAATTTTATTTTAAGAGCAAATTTGAGCAGAATGCATAGAGATTTGCCTCTAACTTCCCTGTCCCCATGCATTTATCCCCCCTTCTCATGATGCATATCCCACCTGGTATGGTCCGTGAGTCAGACTTGAGGAACCTCCTCTGGCACAGCATTACATCAGACAGGCAGTGCACTTTCCATCCTGGTGCCGTACACTCCCTGGGTTTCAACACAATTACTGTGACCTGGGGGCCCCCTTACAGCATCCTGTAGGATGTGCTCTCTGTGCCCTGCACACAAAGGACATGATCCTGAAGAAGCTGAAGGGGTCCTGTCTCCACGGCCCTTGTAGTCTGTGGTAGAGTGTCTTTAAAACACAGATGCCTGCCTTCCAGGTCTGTTTCAGTGAGCCAGTGTCAACCCTACTCATCAGTGAACTGAGAACATCAACCTTGAGCCCCATGCCATTCAGCTATGCAGAAAACAGCTGACCTGAAAGATAGAAGAAACACATTTGCTTATTGATGGTAACGACTGTGACAAAGATGCATATGTAGGTTTTGCCAGGAAACATTTGCATGACATGAAAAATGTTCCCCACGTTGATTCCATAATTACAAAACGTGGTTTTCTCCTGAAAATGAGTGCTCTGGAGTTTGGTAGGAGAAGGTACCAGGCACCTGTGGATTTGGATGTTCTAATAGCCGTGTTCTTCTACCAGGGCATTTGGTTCTTTTGTCCACTGCTCATGATGTCTGAAAGATCTCTTACACAAAGGAACTAGTTAATAAATATTGTGGAATAAATGAGTAAATTTCAAAGTTGTACCCACTATTCCATTTGTTCACTCAGCAGACATTGGTTACTGGGGTAGATGTTCTGTCCATCTCCGTCTCCTTCTGAGAATGGAGGAAGGTGTTTGCATCGCCCCCAGAAGCTGAGTGGGGCCATGTGGGTGTCTGCACCAGTGCAGGTGGAAGAGTCCATTTGGCTGACCTTGGCTCTTCTTCTCTTCTCTTCTTCTCTGCGTTCCTGGAGGACTGTTTTAGCACCACACTTTTATTTCACTAGAGTAAACATGGTGCCATTGCCATTGCATTTAGCTCATGTTTGCAATATACATAATTTAAAATATTTTTTATTCTGTAGTGCTGGGGGCTGGATGCAGGGCCCCCACACCAAGTTACATCTATCATCTATCTATATCTATTGACCGATCTATCATCTGTCTATCTTTCTATCTTCTATCATCTATTATCTATCTGTCTATCATCTGTCTGTCTTATCTTTGTATCATCTATTTATTTGTCATCTATCATTGCATCATCTATCTATCTTACTTTTCACTCATTGCTGAGACAAAATACCTGGTGCTCAAAATTAGGGAAGGAAAGGTTTATTTCTTATAGTTCTTGGGTTTCAGTCCATAGTTAGTTGGCTCCAAGGCAGCGTGGCGTGGCCGGGTAGCCATACATGGTGGCCACCAAACAGCAAGGCGAATCAGTAAGAGAGAGAAAGAGCAAGAGAGAGACACTCATGTTTCTTACAAAATATGTTGGCTTCACCCCTGGGCAGTTGCAACATTCACATCACCAATCCCAGTGCCAGACAACAAACCAATCATGAATGCCAGACTCAGCCCCATCCAAATTACATGAGACCTTGGGGGGATACAGGATCAAACCAGTAAACTCTATCTATCTATCTATCTATCTATCTATCTATCTATCTATCTATCTATGTCTATCATTTGTCTATCTTATAACTATCATCTATCTATCCTCTATGTATCATTTATCACCTATTTATTTATATAGTTATCTATCTGTCATTTGTCATTTATATTTTTATCATCTTCCTGTCAATCTATCAATCTATCACCTATCTTCTATCTTTCTATGATCCATCCATCTTCTATCTATCTATCTATCTATCTATCTATCTATCTATCTTTCTATCTATCCATGGTTTTGCTAAGTTCCCCATGTTGGGTTAGAATTTGTGATCTCCTACTGCATCCTGCTAAGGTTCCAGGATTACATGCAGGCACCACAACACCTGACTGATTGAAAATAGTCTTTTGCTACTATATAGCCAAAGCCAAATTCTAGCTTTTTTTAGCATAACCTCATCGACTCTGATTGATTTCCATTCCACTCTGAACTGATATCTTAATGCTTGACCTCATGGAACCTCTCATCTTGTCAGTGTTTATCCTGTGTGTTGTCATGAGTATCCCATGTTGTGTCAGGGGGAGGAACACTGAGGTTCCAACCCTCAGTCAACTCCATGGCTTATAGTACACAAAAATGTTTTCTTATGGCCACCACATCAAAAAAAAGAAAAAAGGCAGACGAAGTTCATCAAGAAAATTTCATCATTAGCATCGTAGTTAAATAATATTTTAAGGACATTTTTCAATTTGGAAGATATTTGTCCTGTTCAGATTATGTGTATTATGCTATATAATGCTGTTAATTTCATTTTTGTTCAATGATCAAAGGTCATCGAAAGTTTATCATAAAATATTTATGTAAAACTTAGTTGGGTCCAAATTATACACACAGATCCTTTATTACAGTGTGTGAGTGTGTGTGCGTGTGTGTGTGTATGTGTGTGTGCATGTTTGAAATTCATCCAAAAGGCGACAGTGTTTTTTATCTTGATGGTGTGGTCAGTGTGATTAGGTGGAACTGTTATTTTCTTCTTTGTACTTTCAACATTCCCTTTCCAATATCCCTAATGAGCATGTATTATTTTTATATTCAGGAATGAAATTATACCAAATGTGTTCACAGCGTTATTTGTTACCATGCCTCCTAATTATCTGAGCGATGCCGTGTGTTGCCCCCCGGGAAGCCTCTTCCCAGCCGCCCGTGTGTGCCCTGTTCTCAGAGCCGGGCCAGCAGCCAGGCGGCTCTCATGCAAAACCCAGCCAATCCTTGTCCTGCAGGGAGCAGGTGGAGAAGATTCCCGAGACCCTGCTCTGTGCAGGATCCAAGCCTCAGTCACTTACAGGGAAAGGAACAGTCAGAGACTCTGC
>RJWM01012360.1:0-56818 GCA_004363535.1 Dasyprocta punctata | reverse complement strand
AAAAAAAAAAAAAAAAGAAGGAAAGAAACTGTAGTATTGTGTGTTAGTAAAGCTTCCAGTCTTACCAAAGAGTTTGTCCTGTAATTACAGAAAGCTTAGCTTAGAAACATGGTTATATTTTGACACAAATTTTGATTTTAGCATAACTTTTTCCCAGTATGTGTTTTTGCTTAGTACAAACTCGTTAGCATGAATTGAGAGAAAATCAAACATAACAATTAACCAATAGCCAGATTTGCTCCAAGAAGACTATATTTGAACAAACTGCAATTAATAATATGTATTTGTGATATCATTAAAAAAATGAATTTGATGTGAAGAGTTTTTTATGAAACAAACTTAAAAAAGAATCACTACAGTTTGCTATTTTTAAAATGTTATTGTTATCACTGACTCTTAAAATAGCAAAATCATTTACCCAAAACAGTTCTGCTTTTGGCCCAGCGTCTTTCCTTTCAGTGTGATCTTTCTCGTAAGGCACAGGCTTCTCCCTTCCCTGGCAGGATTTCGTTCCTCTTGCTTCTGTGTGTTTACACTATATTGACATTAAAGACCTAAACTTATAAAAGGCCATTAAATTATCACAAAGAACCATTAGGGCTGAGTCAAAAGGATAAATTTAACTGGGGATAATGAAGTCACTCATTTGACTTGAACAAATATTTAAGGTTTACACCCTCAGTGTCATTAAAGTCCAATAGACATGCCACCGTAGAGAGTGCTGATTAAAGCAGGCCTGAAGGACCTGGAGTCCCATCTATCTGGCCCCACCTCGTTCGTCTCCTGCACTGTCGATATCACCACCATCACCACCCAGGATGCCCCCAGTGCTTCACTGAGCACCATGGAAATCAACATTTTATACTCTCTCTGGGGCGTAATAGGGATCACTCCTGCTATTTGGAGGATTCTGCATAAAAGATAACTTATGGCTGGGAAGCAAGGAAAACCTGCTAGAGAACTAGAACATTCTGTGGTGGACAAAGACAAAAACAGCCATCAACTTCATCTCTCTGGCCAGGAAGCTAAGCCATGGGCATGTAGTAAACATGGTAAAAAAAGATGAATCTAGGATTGATGAAATCATGAAATGAGCATGGTCCTGGATAATATTTAACAGAAGAAGGAAAAGAGGAAAAAAACGCTTTGAACATTCTGAAAATGTGTTTTTTAGACAGGTCAGAATGTATAGATTCCTCCAAATCTCAGCAGAAGCAGAGACAAATCATCCCTGGACAAAACCAACCACAGCATAAGCTTCTTGGTTTCCCCAAAGGAAAATCATGCAACATGAGTTTAAAATTAAGGATCAAGAAACAACTCTGAAAAAAAAAGCTACCTTGAAATTAACAGCCCTAGCAAATTTAGACCTATTAAGGCTTGTTTCTTGATGACCCTCCAAAGCCTCATGCTGCCATAGCGGGGCCTTTTTTAGAGGTGACTTGATCTAGAGTGTATGACGCTGGAATTGATTCATGGTGCAATGTTAGACTCGAGGACACTAGGATTAAGGATGTGAGTGCTACCCACTTTAAGTAGCCAGGATAAGATACAAGGAGTAGCAAGAGCAGTGGTCATCCCTTGTTTGCTTTTGTTTTGCTACCTTCTGCCTGCCATGAACTGTTTCTCATCTCAATGCCCTCTTGCTTGGAGCCAGCTAGTTATGGACTGAAACTTCTGTACACTGTGAGCTAAATAAGCCTTTACTCCTTTAGCTTTGGCATTTTGTCTCATCCATGAGTAAAGAAACTAGGACATGACCTTCAAATTCTTTAGGTATTGGATTACAGGCAGAATTTTTAAAATTTATTTTTAATCATAAGAATAAGCAATGTCAAAATTCCTAGGGATATTGAGAAAGGTTTCCAAAAGGAGTTTCAGAAATAAAAAACGAAAAGTGAAAGCTCAGTTGATGGACTGAAGACCACACAGATATGTTTATATCAAGATCAGTAGACTGAGGAGGGAAAAAGTCTTATGACATTAAGAATGCAAAAAAGTGAGTCACAAGCAGGATGACCTGAAAATAAGACATAAGATTGATAGAATGAAGTCTATATATATATATCTAATTGGATGAACTGAATGAAGAGAGAGTGCAAAAGAATAATATATAAAATAATTAGCAAGGAAATCTCTGATTTACAAGGAAAGAAAGAAGGCTTGCCTACCAAGACAAATTTCGGTAGTAAGAGAGAAGTAAGAGAGAGCTGAGGATGTAGCTCAGACATAGCATAATTGCTTAGCAAGTAAGAAGCCGTAAGTACAGTCTCTGCTGTGGGGAAAAGCAGTTAGAGACAAAATACTGGCTACCAGCATAGGAGTGATGATGAAATCTACGCCTAAATTTTTATCAGAAAGACAAGACAGAATTCAATGGTTTCATGTCATCAGAATACTAAGAGGAAAGAAAAACTTTTCACCTTGTACACTAACCTCCAAAACTTGCGTTTTCAAACACAAAGTAATTCTTTGATATTCTATAAATCAATAATGAAAACAACCCAGTTGAAAATGAGCAAAATATATGGACAAGAAATTGACATATGAATATAAAAAGACATTCAGGAATCCTTAGTTATCAGAGGAATGTAAATACAACCTGCACAGAAATTGTACTACATCCCTATCAGAATGGCCAAAATTAAAAAGGCAGTGTTAAAACCAAAGGAAAGGCAATATAAGCTTATTTATTTCTACTTGGAAAACTGTTAGCAGTATGTATTTAGGCTAAACATGTTGATATATCTCCTATGAACAGTAATTTCTGTTCTAAAACTATATCCAAAAGAACTGCAGGCTTATGTTCTCTAAACAATACATGCAAGAATGTTCTTAGAAGCTTTATTCACAAAAACCAAAAGCTGCAAACAACCCAGAATCCGTAAACAATACGAGAAAATTATAGAATAGTAAGACAATGTAATACTGTGCAGCAATGAAAAAAGCAAGAGCAACAGCTATGTTCCACAGCAGGAATGACTCTTGCAGATGTAATGCTAAATAAAAGAAGCATCAAATTGTCCCACCTTATTATCCTCAGAGGTAAGTTCCCCGATGTTTCACAGATACCTGAAACCATGGATAGTACCGATCTCAGTGTATACATACTGTTTTTTCCTGTATAAACAAACAAAAAGTTCAATTTATAAATTAAAGAAAGTAAGAAATGAATAAAAATAACTAATAAAGAACTAGAATAATTGTACTATACACTATATCAAAGCTTACATGAACATGGTCTCCCTGTCTCCATGCTCTCAAAATATATTACTGTACTATGCCATATTTTAGCTCAGCAGTTAAATGAAACCATAGAAAGCAAAATCATGAATGAAAGGTTACTGTAAAACAAAGACCCTGTGTGGTAAGTTCACCATTAATGTGAACTTGATAAATGAATATTTGGCGTTAGAGGTCAAAATAACACTTTTGGAAAAAATTAGCTAAGAAAAAGAAAAGGGAGTAGACATTTTTTATATCTTGATCTGGATAGTGGTTAAAGAAGGGGGGAATTATTAAAAGGACCTTTTTAAGTAACAGGTGAAGTTAAAATATTTTGAATTTTTTTTTTTTTTTTTTTTTTTTTTTTTTTTTTTTTTTTTTTTTTTTTTTTTTTGTGGCACCGGGGATTGAACTCACAGCCTCGCACCTGCCAGACAGGCCCTTAAGCTGCTGAGCCAAACTCCCGGCCCTGGTTTTTTGAGGCAGGGTCGCACTATGCAGCTCAGGCCGGCCTTGCGCTTGCGTTGTAGCCCAAGCCGGCCTTGAACTCACAACGCTCCGCCTACCTCAGCCTCTCGAGTGCTGGGATTAAAGGCGTGCACCACCACGCCCGGCTTGAATATTTTTTAAAAGGGGAGTTCCTTTTTTATCACAATTAGAGTTACTCTAAAAGAAATATCAAAAAAGACCATTCAAGAAGAAAGACAATGACCCCAAAAGAACGATCTGAAATCAAAGAAGTAATAAAATGCAACTTTATAAAACTGATTTTCATTCCTGGAGCTTCAGAGTATAGCCAGGAGATCCCTACCAGAAGAAAAGCTAAGAAACAGATTTTGAGGGCATTGACTATCTCGTCATACGAGTCCCCAGATAATAACTGAGAAAACTTCCAGAACCAACTAAGAGAAGTAAAGCTGGCAAAGTTTTAAGAGAGAAAAGTTTCTCTATCTTTTCATTGCATCATCAAGGAAGGGGTCTATTGAGAAAAAAAGAAATGTTCCATTTCATGGTCAAACAGGACAAAAAGAAATTTGGGGGAAAAAAATAAAGTGTCAACTTCCAAAGATGAAATCATGTCATATCTTTTTAAAAATTTTTTTTTTATTTTAAAGATAGTAAAATCCAACAGAACATAACAGAGCATAACAGAACAAAGTCAATCAAAACAAAGCAGCAGAACTGGTACAGAAATTCGAAGAAAGATAATGTGAAAACAATAGCTACTATAGTATATCTTTTTTTTTTTTTTTTTTTTTTTTTTTTTTTTTGAGGCACTGGGGATTGAACTCACAACCTCGCGCTTGCCAGGGCAGGCGCTTAAGGCACTGAACCAAACTCCCGGCCCTGGTTTTTTGAGGCAGGGTCGCACTATGTAGCTCAGGCCGGCCTTGCACTCGCGTTGTAGCCCAAGCCGGCCTCGAACTCACAACGCTCTGCCTACCTCAGCCTCCCGAGTGCTGGGATTAAAGGCGTGCGCCACCACGCCCGGCTAGTATATCTTGTTGTCTTCAGAACAGCTGACCATTCCAACAGGTATAGTAGAATTGAACCAAAAACAAAACAGAATAAAACCAATAAAAACAGAATATAAAATAAAGCAAAATAATAATATTAATGATCAGAGTAAAGCAAAACAGTGAGAACCATATTGGGCCTCGAAGACAAGATAGAAGAGAATCCCCCATACTTGCTACATTGCCTACTGTCATCTTCCAAAGAGATGCTCAGGTTGCTGACCAGAGGTCTGCAAAATCTATGAAACAATACTAGCAATTAGTTGCTTGATGTTCCTTAGTTGCTATCAATTTAGCCAGACCTCCGAAACAGCAGGTTGCTCATGGAGGTGGGAGGTTTGTCTCTAGGGCTTAAGAAAAATGAGAAGGGTTTAGACAATTATAGGGCAGCCAAGGGTCTGTCCCAAACAATAGACACAAAGACATTCCATAACATGCCCAGACTTTATCCCTTATCGAAGATTCATAGAATAACTTGGGTAATTATTGGTTGCACAATGCCACTTTGTTCATGTAAACTCAGTTTTCACAGTCAGTAATTGATGTAGGACAAATTTTTTTGTGGGGGGGACCAGGAATCAAACTCAGGACCCCTCACTTTCCAGGAAAGCAATGTGCCTCTGAGCTATGTAACCCTGGCCTGATGTCAGACAATTATGTATTCACTAGTAAAAGGGACATGGGTGGATATTTACTAAATATATTTATCTGTAAAGATTAAATGTAGTAGAACATTGGGAAAAGGTTTTGCTTACAAAAAAAGCCTATACAGTAACATAAAATAACTGAAGGTGAAAAAGATTTATGTAAAATAATAGCATCTGTGTTCAGTTATACTGCTTTTAAAGCTACTACTAATCACCCATGGTTCTGAAGAGAGAAGGCTCATCAGTCTTCCGTGTTATAACTGAAATTATCAGAGACCCCATTAAGTCATGTTTATTCATTCATTTTTGCAATAAATGCTGGTTCTGCACCATTTGCCAGACTCTGGAGAAATAGGAACTTCTACCCTCAAAGAAGATACAGCTCATTAGGGAAGACACAGAAGCAGACCCAACACTATAGTTTGAGTTCACTGTTTTCACAGGAAACTATGGGAAGTGAAACAACATGTGTACTGAGGAGCCAGGAGGGTGGAATAGAGGGAAATGCAAGAGATCTTCCTAAAATGATACTAATCTGGATTTTGGAAGACTTACAGAGGTTAATTGAGTTAAAGCATTCTAAGAAAATGGAAAACTATGCCCACAGGGCCAGAGGTATAAAATAGCATACTCCAAGCAGCAGGATTAGGCCATAGCACTATATCAGCCCCAAAGAGAACTTTGTCTGATTAGTTCAACTCTGCAACCTAGAATTCTTTCCTGGAAAGTATGGGGATCTATTAAAGAAGTTTAGTTCAATCCCCAGTACCAAATAAATAAATAAATACAAAGAAGTTTAGATAAGGAGCTGAAATGCTCTGCTTTAGATTTTGAAACATCTCGTTGATGGGGAAACGGATAGTTGGGCTCAGAACAAGTATAAGCTAGAGGGTTTTACAGTGAAACAGAGGCCGTGAAGAGAAGAGGACTGACACGAATGGTACTAAAAATGTGAATTCACTGAACTAGGTGGCTAATGTGGCTGTTGTCAATAGATGTGAGGTAGATGTTCTAGATAGGTCATCAGGTTCTGACCAGAGCAGCACTCGACTGTTGGAACACTGGAAATAGAAGTATGGAATGAAGAAGTGAAGCTCAGCTGAGGAATTATGACCTTGGGGGAACACACGAGCCACACCAGTAAGAAACAAAATTTCACAGGCATTTAAATACATGGCATTTCCTCTCAAAAATAAGCTCTGGGCTTAAGGCTGAAGAATATTTGCATCCCAGGTAGCAACTGGTATCATAAGGTGAGGCATAGAGAAACAGAGAGTGAGAAGAACTCACAGTCACACATGGGATTTATTTTAAATTTCTTTTTATTTTAAGTGGAAGAAAAGTAAGCAATCAAAGTAGAACAGAATTTCACAACAGGCCAATAGGAGAGTAACAATAATCAACACACTGCACATTGCTATATTCACAGTAGTTGTTTAGAGTATAAGTTATAGACATGAAACATCGTCCAGAAAATTATTAGCACAAAACTTTCCCCTCAGTGAATCAAGAGAAACCAACTACATGACTATCCTTTTCTGTTATGACTTTTATATTATTTTCAAAAGAACATTTCACATTAAAAATGAAATCTGAAAATGACTCTGTGAAAACTGCTTTCCACTCAAAGTTCTTTTTCTTTAACTATCTTAACTAATTTTTTATATACATACAGGTGGGATTCTGAAGATAACAACTGTTCAATGATCAAGAAAGAAAGCATGGCTGCAATAGGCTAAAAGGAGTATCTAGAGATAAAGGATGATTGGCCAAGAGCCATGTCACAAAGCTTAAAGACCGAAGAAGAGTAGAAACAGCAGAAGGGCAAAAAATTTAGGAAAGTGTTCAGTGGGCTTGTTGACTAGCAGCACATGCGCAGTGTGGGGAAAGCAGAGCAGGTCGAGGGATGTGACAGATGCCAGCAGCATGTTAAAAAAAATAGGGGAGAAAGAATAAGGACATGAAGAAATAGAGATTTTGGTCAGTTGGAACGTTTTCCAGATGCTTTCTTGAAAAGTCAGGAAGAGACAGTGGACGGAGAGGCTGAAGGAATTGATGGAGGGTTCTTAGCTATGTTTCTGTACAGAAGTCATAAATTCACAAGTACCAGTATTACTGGTGCACAAAGACCACAAGGTGACGTCTTCATTTGCCTACAGCCAACCTATTCTCCCATGGGACAGTGGAATGCACTTAATTACTACAGAGGCTGTCATTTTCTTTGACTTTAAATGGTCTCTTTTCGTGAATCAGTCTCTTTCAAGTCAACACCCTGCTTCTTCCCCAGTGACAACTCCCATGAATGAGACTATAGATGTTAATGTGTGCCAGGCACCTTTTCAAGCATTTTATAAAAATTGTCTTAAACTGTCATAACAACTCCATATTAGACATGAGGAAAATGAGCAACTTGACCAAATTCAGGAAGCTAAGAAGGGCTGGAACCCAGCTTCATTCTGGTCACCCTGTGCTCTTAGCCAGAACACATGGCTCGCACCAGGAAGGCATTTGAGTGTGTACAAATCTAAAAGAAACGAGTATGCCTCTAGTCATCTAACGGTTCCATCTGTGTTTAGACAGGGGCTACTGAGGTTCAGTGAGTCTCATTTGATTTTCTGGTATCAAGCTGGTATGTACATTGGCCTTTGGATCTCACAGTCTCTATCTGTCCTTTGCATGGGCTTGCTTGGCATTTTTTGACCTTCTCCAAAGCATCAATGACCATCTAGATCCCCCTGCTACAAAATAGGAAAAAAAAGTTCTGCCTCTGCCACATCCTCCCGCAATCACTACAGCAGTCTCTCCTACAGCATTCGAAGCATGGCCCCTAGCTGCGCCCCCATCACCATCCTACATTCTCTCATCTGGCTGCTCCATTTCTTAGGTCAAAAAAGAAGCCTTTCCAATTTTTTCTGTAGCTCCAACTCTAAGTTCTAACTACATTTTGCATATGGAAAGCAATCAAAATTACCAAAGCCTGACTTTCAAAATGATTGTTGTGCTGCACACTTAAGAAATCCAGCTTTGTTGAGTGCAGTGCAGCACGCCTATAATCCCAGCACTCAGGAGGCTGAGGCAGAAAGATGACCATGAATTTGTGATGGTTGGGCTACATCGTGAATTCAAAGCCAGAGTTCAAGGCCAACCTGAACTACAAAGTGAGACCTTGTCTCAAGAAAAAGAAAAAAGAAATCCAGCTTTGTAAGTAAAGCTAAATGATCATATTTTTGCTTCAGGCTAAATTCTCTTCTCACTCTCTGGGGTTACAGGGCCCATGGCTCAGCCATAGTGGAAGGCTTGAAGGAAATTTGACATTAAAGTACATCTACTTAAAGCCAGGCATGGTGGCGCATGCCTGTAATTCCAGAACTTGGGAAGCTGAGGCGAGAGGATCATTGCAAGTTTGACACCAGCCTGGGCTACAAAGTGAGCTCCAGGCCAGCCTGAACTGCATAGTGAGACCTCGTCTCAAAAAGACCACCCCCCAAAAAAAAGTGAATCTATGTAATATCCTCAAAATATTACTGACTCATGAATACCTAAAAACTTCCCTCAGTATTATAAATGAGTATAAGTAAAATCTCTTTGCTCCTTGCTCCCTGAGATCCTCTTCCTTTTAATCTGAGAATTCTGTGTTGTATTTGGTCACAGATTTTCCTTCTATAATGCTACTATAGACCTTTTTAATTTTTACAAGCAGAGCAGGATAGGATCAAGGCTATCAACATTTTTCATCTTAAGAAGAAAAGATTATTGTAACAAGGTTCTTTTATTTAGGACCAGAGTGGAGTTGGTTGTCTACTTCCATGAGTCATACACAAATGAGAAATTTAATATGGTGTAAGCAAATATTTTCATTGCATAAAGAAGACGTATTTTCCTTGCAGGAGTTCAGCTTACAGATTTAGAGAGCAATAAAAGGGCTACTGGTATTATTTACATCAGTAACACAGATATCCTAGCTTTAAAAGGTGGCATTTGTAATTATTACAAGCCTGACTTCCCTATCTGCTTTAATGAATCACATAATATCTGTGTGATTTATTCACATCTGTGCGTTGACCAACATATCTTATTGCCAGTTCTTTTAATGTAAGTGAGAAAATCATCCACAAGCTCATACAAATTAACAAGTGAAGCAATAAGACTCTAATAGATTAGCATATAAGAAACACAGGCAGATATTTCATACAAGAGAAAAACAACTGAAACATAAAAGGAAAATATCTTTTTGGTTCCAAATAAAAGCAAGCAAAAAGAACAATGGCATATGCTATTAACAGTCATTAATTTGAGGAAAACTTAAAATGACAAAAGGCAAATTTGACAGAGTTGCATGAAAGTAGGCACACTTGCGTGTTGTTGATGGTGTTATAAATGGACACAACAGCTTCGGAAAACAATTAGGAAATACACCGAAATCATATGATGTTCATATATTTGTGCCAAACAGTCCCAACCCTGGGAATTCATCTAAATGAAATTATCCAAAATCAATTTGGATGCTAAGATAATAATTTAGAGTTAGCAAACCTTTTCTCTAAAGGGCTGATTAATAAATATTTTAGGCTTCCTGTCACATCTACTCAAGTTCTGCTGTTACAATGCAAAAACAACAATAGATGATACACAAATGAATTGATGGGATGCAATGAAATTTTATTTACGAAAATAAGTTATGGGCAGGATTCAGTATGTGGCACAAAGCCCCCTTTGTAAAGTTATTAATTAATATCAAATGAGTAGAAAAAATGTACAAGTTTAACAATCAGAAAGTAGTTTCATAAAATATAGTAACCAACTCAGTGGTTTTGAGGGTAGCCATAAAGATAGCAACAATTACAGCAGCATGTGAAAATTAAGCACAAAAGGGGATCCACAATTATATAAGCAGTAAATATAAATATATAAAATTCTCTGTACAAGAGCAAGGATGGAAGGGAATATTTAAAAAGTGCAAATACCACCTTACTCCAAAAGATGAGATTTTTGTGCTTCATTATGAAATTTGGGTCATTGTTATTAAATTTTTGTCATTGCTACTAAAGTTTACTTAAGAGTTAAAATAAACTATAAGCACTCAAAACTACACTGCATTGATGTCACCAACAGCAGCTGCCTTTGAGTGGCAAAAGTGTTAGGAAAGACAGGCAGAGAATGTAGGAACTTCTGCAATTCTAGGGTACACACACGTAGTTTCATAACCACTGTGAATTTCTAACCTGCATCCCCCATCTTGCAATGCAAATTGGCTACACTAACCACAGACAACCAAATGAAAACCTCAGAAGATTTAAACACATCCACAAGCACTACTGTTAAACCAACAAAAAGCCCTATCAAACTAATGGCAGTTGAATACCGTCATTGTAGACAATGATGTTCCATTATACCTTAGATTAGTCATTGTTGCACCATGCTAGAAGCCTTTAAAAAACAAATCTTAATACTAATCAGCAATTGTGCATGAATTGAAATTCTAGTCACAAATTCTTTATATTACCAAATACTACTAAATGTATTATCTCCTCTTTATCTGTGGAATTTGCTTCCGGGTTCCCAATTTGAAAACCTGATAAGGTACTATATTTTTGTATATAGTATATACATATCTATGATAAAACTTAATTCATAAGTTAGGCACAAGAAGTGATTAACAATAACTAATAATAAAATCGAATCACAGCAATGTATTGATAGTGCCCCAGTTAGATTGATGCTCATGACAGTGGCGGATGCGTGGTGCATACAGCACGATCGTGGAACAAAGGGATGATTCCTGCTCTGAGCAGGGCAGAACAGATGGCACAAGATTTTATCATGCTGCTAAGAAGGGTGAGCAATTTAAAGCTCATGAATTGTCTATTTCTGGAATGTTCCATTTAACACTTTCAGACCTCAGTTGATTGTGGGCAACTGAAACTGTGGAAAGCAACACCACAGGTAAGGGGCCACTACCATACTATATGCTATTTATGCTACCTATTTCCAGTCTACATAACTCATTGCAAGAGAACATTAGAAAATTGAAATATAATTCTTGATTTGTAACGACATGTTAAAATCATACAGGGTGACTCTATTTTGACATGTTAAAATCATAATAGCGACTCTAGTTTGGCCATTAAGAGAATAGACATGGATCTAGACTACCTGGGTTCAATTCCAGTTCTAGTTTACCTACTAGATGTTTGAACTCACGAAAATTTTTGGCCTCCCTGTGCTCCAGTTTCCTCGCTTATAAAATGGACACAATAGCAAAATTCTCTCTTCTAGAGTGATTCTAAAAATTAAATAAATACATCACTGCATGTGAATTGTAAAAAACATAGCTTAGGCCATTCAATCATACTGAATATCAATGTTTATGAATACTCAGTAACTATCTCTTATTATGTCAGACTATGGTTCACTAATATTTCATTTCCACTCACTATTGTATATAGAAGTTTATCTCACCCCTCTATTTATATTATTTCCTCCTCAGGCAGCATTTTAAAAAATCAACTTTCTAATGTTACAAATCCTATGGCACTGTAAAAAATGCAATGAAAGACTGTCAGATTCATTCTGGTCATAATCTTAATTTCACTATTCTCCCACGAAATTGTTTGCTATTTTAAAGTAATATCAATAGTCACTCCGAAGACAGGCTGTCAATAAGGTAACAAAAGCTATGGAGTTACAAAGGGGACAGCAGCTCCTCTTGAGGCCATTTCTATGAAGCAAGTAGAAAATTTGTCTTGGAATTTGTGCTGTCAGACAAAAATAAAGATCTCACAGGGCAACACAGTGGATGTTGTATTTCCTATGATAAGACAGAGTCGGCATTGGTGTGACTGGTGTGATTGTCAACTCCCTACATTTACTACCAGACTGCTGCAGATGAAGCAAACTCTTGATGTTCCGATCACATCTGAAGACAACTGAGAAGAGTCTTGAAAGGTAAATATTATATGTAAGTGGGTAATAGCATGCTTCATTTGATGCTATTTGTCATAGTAAATATATTTATGTTTTCCATGCTTGTCCTAATTTCACCATTTTTACACTTGCTGATACTCGTGTAAAACAAATACATTTTAAACTCTGCCCTTCAGTCTTTTTGCAGCCCTACCAGTTCACTTGGTGCCATTAAGACCTTTCTAATAGAGTTGATGCCAGATTAGTTTAGAAATATTTATAGTCATAATTAGAAAGTCAATAACAAGAATTTTTTTTGAAAAATAATTAATATAGTCCCAGAGTCAGATATGGTAAGAAGTTTTGGGATGTTTTTTAACCATAACAATTTGTGACTCACATTAACAGTGGTTTTCAATCCATAATGTGTAGGAAATTTGCCTGGACATTTAAATGCAAATTCAGAGCCCCATGCCCACAGATTCTAATTCAGCAAATTCAGAATGGGATTCAGAAAACCACAGTTTTTATCAAAAATCTCAAGTGTCTTTTATAAAGTGTGTCTCAGACCACACCAGATGGTGCCAGAGTTTCCACACTCAAGTCTCACACAGTGCTGACAGCATGAATGTGTACAGTGGTTCATGGGCCTTTGTTGACAGAATGATTCTAAATTAGGTTCTAGAGGAGGATTTCCTGTGCACTGTGTCACCAGAACTGTCCCTCAGATTCTTTCAGATTTCATCATCTTACAGTTCATTGTTTGCTACTCTGGTACCCATCACCAGTCACAGCAACCTCAGTTTCTTACAGTGCAGTTGGTGTGGGATTAATCCTGCCACAGCTCCAAGAGAGGAACCTCATTGATTTCAACCAGTTAGCAAATCCGATCTCATGTATCACGGAGATTAATTCAAAAGAAAGAGTGCAACATGACTCAAGTCAGGCCAATTATGATCAACAAAACTCACTTCTGAAGCTCTTTGAAGTATCAAGGAGGCACAGTCTTTGTTTTTCATGGAAGTGCTAGGAAGTATATAGTTAGGAGGTGTTAGTCTCTATTTTGAGATCTCTATGTAAGAATTTAGCCCACAACTAGTAGGCAGGAATAACCACAGAAAGAAATTTAGGACTAGCCATAAAATCAAAAGCCCTGGATAAAGTATCTTTTATTACCCACAGCATTCAGTTTTGTGAGCTCAAATTACCATTTTTATTTAAAGAAGTTGAATCAGATATTTTTATATGCAACACAAAGCATCCTAACTGACACACTACGAAATAAGAATATTTTATCAGATGACTTATCAGACACCTTCCTTAAAAAAAGAAAGAAAGAAAGAAAACTATGATCTATAGCAGTGATGGCAAACCTTTCAGAGCTTCCAATGGTAACAAACAGCCCACTGCAGCACAAGTGCCATAGCTTGACCACTGTTCTATAGTATTCTTTTAAAGAACTCGACTTATTAAACAACACAATATCCAAAAAGTGCTGTGCACACAAACAGAATAGATACCATATATTCTATTGACAGGCAAACCAATTGGAGTTTTTCCATTGGCAACTCTTTGGCAAACACTTTTTGAAATGACTTTTAACTTGTGCGAGAGTTAAAAGATTTGAAATTGTGAATGATCTAGGTAGTGTCGTAGATTATGAAGCCCTAAGGGAAACCAGATTATGGAATTCTTATGCTAATTATATTGCTCAGATTTCCCAATCCTGGAGAAAACTCCTGACATCCAAGTTTAGAAAAGATTTATTTGGCACATGGTGACAAAGTGTTCAGTCCACAGTAAACTGGCTCCAAGGCAGAAATATGGTAAAGGGGCATGGTGAAGAAATACTACTCCACCCATGGTGGCAGGAAGCCAAATACAGCTGAAGAGAATTAGTGAAGGATATATCTATTTTCAAAAGGCACACACCCTAAGTGAGCTTTCTCCTCCTCCAACTGGTTCCTAACCCTGAAGAGCATATTCAACACATTCAGTATAGTCCCCTCATGATCCAATCACTCTTCCAGGAGTTTCTTGGGCTATCAAGTTGACACCAATCTTAACCAAAAGGAAAATTTAATATAGGTGAAAGGTCACATCATAATTGGGGTAAGATGAGGAAACAAAGATTTTTAGTAGAGATTATTTCTCCAAACTGAGTGTGACAATTGATTTTTTTTATTGGTACATGTTTGCTGTATGTAACGTTCACATTCCTTGTGTGGAGTTAGTACATATACATAACACCTTTAAATTTTTTTCTGCCCTTTCCTTTTCCCTCTAATTGAACCTAGAACCTTCATACTAAGCTACAGCCCCAACCTTATGCCCTACACCTTTTTTTTTTTTTGAGATGGGGTCTCTCTAAGTCACTAAATCCCCTAGACTGAATTCAAACTTGCTATCTTCCTGCATCAGCCTCCCAGAATGCTGAGATTACAGGCATGTACCCCCACATCTGATCAACTTGAGAGCTTAAAGTAGTAAAGGCAGTGGCTCACTATAAGGAAAAGAGTAATTGGACAAAATATCAAAGAGTTCTCCCTGGAGTTATAAAATTACTTTTTCCAATTTTAAAGTGTGTCATTCACATTGGATTCCACCAAATTCATTATCACTTAAGAAATGCAACATGTAGCAATTTATTATCTTCTGATTCTTCAGATTGTATTCTATATACTATAGACTTTAACATAATATTATTGGGAAATAATTAAATGCATTAAAATAGCATTCATATGATCATACTGTGCTGCAAATTAATACATTATTGCATGTTAAAGATATAGTCCAGTCAACTCTTTTAAATTCATTAGAATTACAAGGATTCAGATTTAGAACCATCATTACAAAAGAAGCTGTCTGATAATATGAACAGACAGTGCCAGGCATACAGCTAAATCTTATAAAACTTACATTTTTCACCTCTGTAAATCATAATTTCAGTGTTTGCAGCATTTTGAGTGCAGACACCACAGGCAGTAATAACTGGCTTAAATGCCTTCACGGTACAGCTGTTTGCAACAATACCGCCATTCATAACTCTCAAAAAATGAAATGACAGCTACAAGTGCCTTGGAAGAATATATGCTCCTCTTTACATTGTCCTACAGGTTAACTCCCAGGGTGCTCTCAATTGTACAACAGTAGTTGCAAATGAAAGCATTATTCCCAAAGTTATTACCCAAGGCCATGGGTAACAACAAACCCCTTAGTGTTTTCTCAGTGGGGAATCCATGTTTGAATTGCTGTGTGAAATCACTGTTTGTACACTGGTAAATTTGTCATGAAATTAGCATACAAATTTTAAAACATCTGGTTATAGGTCAGACCAAAGCAGAAAAAAAGAGGGAAAGAACAACAGAAAGGATTTAGCAAAATTATAGTCAAGTTTTTCTAGATCTGTATTGGAACTACATTAAAGACACTTTTTGGTTGTACTTACTGTAAATCCAACTCAAAGTGGTTAAAGACACAAAGAATATGATGACTTTCTGGTTGGGAAGACTGAAGATGGATATATCTTTAAGCATGGAAGGATTTGGCTCTTCCCTTCTTCTCCATCTTTCAGCTACGCTTATCTCCACTTGTTATGTGCTTATATTACTTCAGTCATCCGTGGATTCTTCGCAATCACAATGGAACTAGATATTCCCATTCAATGGAAGCCCTATATCGATCTTTTAGGAAAAATAACAGTTTATATTTCTTGATTCATATGTATTCTCCTGCACATGCAGCATCAATATGTGGCATCCCAACAAACAGTTAAGCTTGGTGACCACTCACTTTGATATATGTCACCACCTGAACATCTAAGAATGGGGGAATATCTGAGGACCAGTGGAACAAATTAGAAGATGCAGACACAACTACAAACGCTCTCAGCCACCTTACCTTTGACAAAGGGGCCAAACATTTCACTGGAAGAAAGATAGCCTCTTTAATAAATGGTGCTGGCAAAACTGGCTTTCCACATGTTGAAGACTAAAACTAGACCCATGTCTATTAGCAAGCACTACACTAAAGCTAAATTGGGTCAAAGCTCTAAATATTAAAGCAGAAATAATATTTGAAGAGAAAGTAAGTAGAAATCTGGAAAACATACATGTAGGTAGAGAGTTTATCAAAAAACCAAGACTGTAGTGCGACCCTGCCTCAAAAAACTAGGGCTGGAGTTTGGCTCAGTGCCTTAAGCGCCTGCCTTGGCAGGCGCAAGGTTGTGAGTTTAATCTCCGGTGCCGCAAAAAAAAAAAAAAAAAAAAAAAAAAAAAAAAAAAAAAAAAAAAAAAAAAAAAAAAAAAAAAAAAAAAAAAAAAACAAGACTGCACAAAAAACACTTCAAAGAATCAACAACTGGCATTTCATCTCATTAAAAAGCTTTTCACAGCAAAAGAAATCACCAACAAAGTGAAAAGACGACCCCCAGTGTGGGAATAAATTTTAGCCAATGGTCCCTTAGGCAAAAGACTTCTATTTAGAATATATAAAGAACTGAAATATCAGACTTCCCAAATCAAAAATCCACTCCAAAAATGGGTATCTGAGATGTATGTACACTTCTCAGATGAAGAAATACAAATGGCATATAAATATATGCAAAACGTTAAACATCACTGATTATTTGAGAGACACAAATTAAAACAACACTGAGATTCCATCTCAACCCAGAAAGAATGGCTATCATCAAGAAATCAACCAACGACAAATGCTGGAGGGACAGTGGGGAAATTGGAACTCTTCTCCACTGTTGGTGGGAGTGTAAATTCATACAAACACTGTGGAAATCAATATGGAGGTTCCTCAGAAAACTAGGATTAGAGGTTCCATTCAAACCAGCTATTCCCCTCTGGTTGTCTTTGCAAAAGAATTAAAAACATTGTACCATAGCAAAATATGTGCACCCATGTTTATAGCAGCACAGTTTGCAATAGCTAAATCATGGAAACAACCCAAATGCCCATCAACTGACAAATGAATAAAACGAAAAGTGTCATTTTTATGCAATGGAGTACTACTCAGCTATACAGAAGGATAAACTTGGGACTTCTGTAGGTAAATGGATACAACTTGAGGCCATACTCTTAAGTGAAATAAATCAGACTTACATGTACAAACATCATCTTGTCTCCCTAGCGTGAGACACTACAAGAGTAAACAAAGTATAAGATATACAATAGATGTTCTGAAATGGGAAGAAATTGTTCAAAAGAAAAAAGGAGCTAGAATGGGTGAGAAGGGAAAAGACAATAGGGAAAAAGGAAACAATTCAAGTCAGTTTTTCTATTAGTATCTCTGAGTTCACTAAGAAGAAAAGGTTTGTGTTAATATTGATTGAAGAAATTTTTATGCCCATATTTTGTACTCTGAGCAACTACTTTAAAGATAACAATATGTAATCTATTAACTATTGTTATTCTCCTATCATTTTGTTAGGAAATTTTGTTTTACCTTTTTTCCATAAAAAAAAAAAAAAAAAAAGAATGGAGGAACAGAAGAAAAAGAATAGGGAATGATGCTGAGCAGATAGAAACAAGGCTTCTACTCTCCTGATGAAAACACAGCCCCTAAGTAAAGATTTCCATAATATGGGAAGACTCACTGCAAGAAATGAGAAGGATTTCATAGTTTTTTATATAATTCTTCATTTATTAAAACTTTTAAACCAATCTGTTGGCACTGAAGAACCATATACACGTGAATCAGTTCACAGGCAATCA
The DNA here is from genome assembly GCA_004363535.1 of Dasyprocta punctata. Classification (NCBI taxonomy): domain Eukaryota; kingdom Metazoa; phylum Chordata; class Mammalia; order Rodentia; family Dasyproctidae; genus Dasyprocta; species Dasyprocta punctata. The sequence goes on along the minus strand of RJWM01012360.1, from coordinate 38,803 downwards.
TTTGTATGTTCTATTTTGTATGTGGATGGGTATCTTGACATTTTCTGAAAATTCTGGTCATGTACCTAACATGAAATCATGAATTTGGAGACTATAATGCTTAAAATGAGAATAAATTGAGTGAATCTTGAGACTTTATATCCCAAGCTAAGGAGAAATAAATTGTATAATATGGAAAGTTAACTACCTTCCAATGAAATTTTATAAGTTGGATATAAATTCAAACTAAGGAATTTTACATCATTTTATTTCATCAATTTAAAAATAAACCTTCTATTAATTATATAACTTACAAAACATAGTTTTTCAGTATCAATAACCCCTCTTATGTCTCCCTTATTGAATAAGTACAAACACTTAGGTTTATAACTAAATGACAGTCTTATCTTAAAAGTGATTGATTATCCTCTTAAAAAATAAAGTTTCCTTGGATGGACAATTATCTCTTTATGTTTCCCAAATTCATATAAAAATAGCCAATTGGAAATCAGCATAACAATGTTATTGGAACTAATTTAATTCCAACTTAGTGGGGAGGAGAAATGGAATGACTGTTCTTCAGGCTATTTCCAGGAGAGTTAGTAAAATCATAGATTTAGAATTTACTCACTTGTTTGAATATTCTCACTAAACAGAATTCTTCTATAGCTGACAAAACAGTTTCTTATTTTGGTGGGAAGAAAGAAAGAAAATCCTGAACCCAAGATAATAATTCCCTGCTTGCTAAGCAAAGGTTGAAATCTAAATACTCTCCTTGATACGTGGCCTTTATGTCATTGTGAAGTATTTGTCCAGAAGAGCAAAAAGGTTAGAAATCAGAAAATAGTTCTAGAAACCACTAAAAACAAAAGATTTGACTCTAAATTCAAAGTTGCTATTATCATTCATGGCACATGAAAAACAAAGATTAAAAGTTAAGTCAGAGAGCATCATTTAATACATTCACTGAATTTGAAAGTCTTATAAATTGGTAGCAGCTGCTGGTAATTGACAATGCAGCCAGTGGCAGCAATCTGTTATGGAAGGCGTGTCTTCAGCAAGAATGCCAGCCTATAAGGGATAGTTTATTCCACAGTCTTCCAAATTCTCTTCATGAGATCCTCACAGCACTTTTTATTGTTTCTGAGAAATGATAGAAAACTCTTCCTACTGTGTTAGTTCTGTCACTGCACAAGCAAAGGAATCTGTGCAACTGCTTTCAACCCTTTGTTTCTACAAAAACTCCAACTAAAATTATAAGGTAGTCATTCCTTTTATGACTGAAGTTTATTCCTCCAACTCCTGAGAAATCCTTTCTCGGTAATTGGTATTATCAATTCACTGAACTCTTTGTATTTCATAATACAAAATTTCCTCTTTCTCAACTCTCCCAAGTATAAAAGTTTTAAAATAACCATGTTTTGATAGTTATTTCCAAATACAAATTACCAAGTATTGACTTGCAAACAAGTTTTTAATAAATATTTTCATGTATTTTGAGCTAGATTAAAAGAGAAATCGAGAATTTCATTGGCCATATGTAATCTACTTACTGTAAGTGGATTAATACTTCTAATCTACTTACTATTCTAGAAAACACACCTTCTAATCAAGTTTTATTCAAAACTCTTGAAAACTTTTAACAACTGTTCACTTCTTTACTCCTTGAAGTCATCTAACAGAGTAAGTATTCTTTCACTTTATAAGCTTATTTACTAGCAAACCAAATTTAAATACAACTACAGCAGGGTGTAAAATGTGTAATAGTTAACGATTACAGAAGATGTTTTTAACTGCAAAACGTTCTGATCTTTCATTTAAATTTATTTGGAGATATGTTTTAGGGTGGGTGAACCATGCCATAAAAAGAGGTGTAAAAAAATGGTATGACTCAGTTTTACTGCATTATAGTAGATCTATCTGCCCATGTCACTTAGAGGAAAAGTCTATGCTGCTTAAGTAAAAAAAAAAAAAAAAATTATCTTCCATGTCTGAGCTGTATGAGATCCCAATGTGTCTGCGTATGTCTAAGAAAATGAGAAGTTCTGAGAAGAATTCAGAAGCTCCTTGGAAAGTCTACCTCACTTTGGAACTCATCTGAACTAGTGTAACACAGAATGGAACGAGTCACTAGTCTTCCTGGATCTTCTTTATCCTCAGAGCACCACCCAGTTTGGCAAGCTAGCTGGTGATGGGGATTAAGTCTAGAAGAGCAGCTGCCTGGACCACTGTGCCATCCAAGCAATAGTAGGGACCATGGTGCCTGCTGTGTTGACTGCCAAGAAAGTTCCCAGTCTGGACTCAGTGCCAAATACTGTTGCACTTCTCCAAAGCAGTGGAGAGTCATTTTTCTTGTGGCTCCCATGACAATGTAATTGATTAGATCTCCCTCTTCTCATTGGTTGTTAGAAAGCTTAGCACGAATTTCTGTTTCTGGCATTATTATAGACCCGATGTCTTGAAGAATTCTGCCAATAAAAATGACTTAAATGTCAAATCAATAAAAAAAAAAGATCTTTAATTGCATAGATCTTTTAGATAGGCTTTTTATTGAGTAGGCATGAAAGAAAAAAGTCCACCAAGGCCAAAAGTAAAGTAAAAGCTGAAATCCAGAAGTTAAGGAACTGTCAGTGCCAACTTTCCCCTCAAAGAACTTGTGCTTAGCCTTGAAGACCTAGAGTTTCCATCAGGACAGCTGCAGTGGGTGTGGAGACCAGGAGATCAGGAAGCAAATATATACCTAAGGGAAGAACGTAAACAGGAAGATTTCCACATAGTGCTGGGACATCAAAGATCTGCCCTCCCTAAGCCTTAGGACAAATACAAAGTAAGTCGACTTCTCAGAAGTTGAGAGAACAAAAATTTACCTCTCGCAACTTGCAACTTGCAAGTGAAGTTAAAAACATTTTGAGAATTGATGTCATAAATGTGCAAATCCATCTACCTATATAACTCAGAAAATGTATAGCAGAAACTTTTATTTCAAGTTGTCTAGCTAAAAAATTTGTAAGCCTAAGACTAGCAAAAGAAGCAAATGCAAACTGTTTGGGAAAAAGTATAACTTCAATCTAGATATTAAAAGGATATTTCCCACTAAAAGTTGTTGCAAAAATGCCCAAGAATATAAGAAAATGTAAGAGAGAGCATCAACCAAGACAAGAGGCAGAAAAAAAAAAAATAGACAATAGATAGTGGAATTTTTAGATCCAGGATATAACGTAACTATGTTTTTAACTTTAAAAAAATTTTTTAAAAGACTAGAAAATAGAGCCAAGAAAATGAGACCCTAAAAAACATTTAGTATGTTTTTGAGCAATAAAAGTTTTATAAATGAAAAGGTCTGTGAACAGATTAAATAGAACAGATACAGTTGAGAGACCACTGGTAAACTTTAGAAGATAAAGCCAAAGAAACTACCCTGCATTCAGTTAATGGAATAAAAGAGAAAAATATTGAAAAAGATTTAATATACATAAAGAATAAAGCAAGGTCTACCACATATTTAACCAGAGTTCCAGAAAGCAGATTCTAGTTGAGGAGGTGATATTACAGAGGCAATGAGAGCACTTGCCAAATGGTGAGCCCCATGGTCAGAGTACGCTGTGGCATCTTAGCTTTTGGATCATTGAGAAAGCATGTGGGTGATAAAGATCAGACTCATTGGAAATTACTTATAGTAAAGACGACACAAATTCTTAATTCAGTGGCTGGACCTTCCTCAGAGGACCTCCTGGGAACTCCAGCAGGGCAGTAGGTATGGATGCTATTAAGCAGAAAATTTTAAGTTTAGTTGCTTCAGAGATCACACCTATACCATAGAGAAAAGACTCAGAAAAACCCAAGGTAAGTCTGTCAAGACCTCAAAATGTACATGATGGTATTAAGTATTTTTAATTTTACTGATAAGGATTTAGAACTCAAATTACATAGTAATCCAAAATCTTCCCCCTTTTGGGGGGGGGTTGTTTTGTTTTGTTTTGTTTTTGAGACAGGATCTCACTGTGTAGTCGAGGGTGGCCTTGAACTCACTCTGGAGCTCAGGCTGGCCTGAAAGCCATAGCAATCTTCCTACCCATGCCTCCTGTGTGCTGGAATTACAAGTGTGCACCAACATGGCAAACTCAAAATCCCTTGGTTTTACCTCTCCCAAAAGGCTAAAAAATGGAAAGTGAAGCAAAGACTGACATCTTCTCTCTCATTCTTTGTTTTCTTTTGCTATTCTTTGTGCCTAAAACTCTTTGAACTTTCCCTGATAGCCACATTTTTCCAAGTGACCCTTCTATCTATTCCCAGAGCACTGTCCATTACAGCGCTACTCTGCAGAATTTTCAGCTTCTGTTTGATGTATGTTCCCTTCACTCCTGACTTCAAACTGCACACTCTTACAAAATATGGATCTGATGATTAACCTCCATGTTCTTAAAAGCTGTTAGGATCTAATTCACTGCCATCTATATAATTCAGTTTGTTCAATAAATTTTAAACCCCTCTCTCTGTCTGTCTTTCCCCACCTTCACATATGCACACTTCCCTACTTATTTTCCTCTGATAGGTCAAAAACTTTGAACTTTGCTGTTGGGATCATATGTGAGATATAAGGAAAATTGCATTTAATTGAAAGCAAAATTAGAAAAGGACAAAGAATAGCATTACAATGCAGCTAAAATTAGTCTGAACATTTTTTATACTTGTGTTCCTATTCTGATTTGAATAAGAATTCATTTTGTTTCCAAAATTATTTAAGAATGATTAGCACCCCTTGTTTTTCAGACTGTGTGAATTTCATAAAACATTCTCTTTTCAAACTTTTCTCCCTGGGGCCTCCAGGCCTCCACAGCTGGATATCTTCTGCCTGCATGGAATCGCGTCATGTTAATGTCCCCATCAGCTGGTGCCATCATTCAATCTATACATTTCTTTAGTCAAAATTAACACTGCACCAGATTCCTCATTATTTAAGGTAGAACATACTAGGAGAACTGATGCTCTTCTGATATATGATTTGGATTCAAAAATAGGGTAGAAAAAAGAAACAAAGATTACTGTGCTCTGTAATATTAAGGCCTAAATTGAGCCCTAATAAAGGTAAGTAATATAATGAAACGAGTGCATATTTATTATTTTAGTCAGTTTCATGTTGACATAATTCCAAACTTGTAAAAAATTCAAAAGTGTTATGAAGTCCAGTGTATTCTACACAAGCTTTTATTTGTTTACACTTGCTCATGTGCATGAGTCTCTCTCTCTCTTTCTTTCTCTCTCTTTCACACACGCACACACACACACACACACACACACACACACGTGCATTTTGTGGGTGGATGAATTATTTGTAAATCATATGAGATGACTTTATGGGCATCATGCCCTTTATCCCTATATACTTCAAATGCATTTCCTAAGAACAAGAACTTTATCTTATATAACCACAATGCAATTATTAAAATCTGCAAATCTAACATTGACACCCTTATTTTATCCATGACCCCTATTCAGAAATTGCTAATTGCCCCAATAATATCCTTTGTTGCATTTTTCCCCCACATGAGGATTCAGATCAGTACAACATATTGCACATGATGGAAACGTCCTTTCAGCCTTCTTTAATCTTCAATAGTTCTCTGGTCTTTCCTTGTGCTTCACAGTTATTTATGAACAGGAAAGGCCAGTTGTTTATGGATTGGGCTGATGTTTCTTCATAATTTGATCCAGTGTGTGCACTGTGGCAGAAATGCCACAAAAGGGATATGTATGACCTCAGGAGGCTGCTGATACCAGTTTGCTTGTTAACACTCGGTGTTATGTACGTTTAACCATATTGATAAACCTAGACGTAAGTAATGCATAGATCTTGATAAAAGTTTACAATAAAAACAAATATGAGAAATCAATGATGTACAAATAGACAGTATAGACTTACAGTGGCTCTTTTTGACAAATAGCAGGAAAATAAGTGAATAATTAAAAATAGAATAAGAAAATCATTGAGAAATTTGAGGAATTGCAACATTTGTACACTAAGGAAAAACAAGTTGCTAACAGTTTCAGGGGGTGAATAATACATCTGGGCATCATTTTCTTTAAAACAAATTTGAACTCCCCTAAGCTCTCTTTCAAGGACATCATTAGTAATTACATTAATAAATCATAACTAGTTTGTGACAATGAAAAATTTAGTATGTGTCTGGTAAGAAAAGTAATTCCTTTTCCAGTTTCCTTTGTTCATTTCCCTTTTAACATGAAAAGGGTTGTAGAAATATTTCTTAACAACATAGCTTCTAGCAGCAAAATTATACATGCAGGCAAACTTATAAAATACAAAAAGTAGACTTACATATTTATATATCTGTATAAATATGCATGTTTTAAGTGTATAGACAGGTGGCAAAATGGAAAGTGTATTTTTTTTCCAACAGTAAGGGTCAATCCATAAAGCATTAACGTGGCTGTCACCTTGGTTTGCTATCCTTCCCGATTCGTGGTGTTTCAGTGTGTAACAGGCAGCATTTTGGCTTAAGAATGAGATTCAGAAATCTATGGTAATTTTATTCTATCCCTGCAATTGGATATAGTACAATGCTATTTAGAGTAAAGTAGAAGGGAATTTTCAGTGCATTACAATGTGCAAACTATAATTTCAGTCCCAATTTTCAGAAATTGTTTCCTTAGAAAAGAGTAACTTCCCTAGAAGGTTCAGCCCTGTGCTATTTTTATGCAACTCTCTAGGCATGTAAACTTAAAAGACCTGGATTGCACTAAGAAATGAGTTTGTTTTCTTTGTTAAGAATTCAATTCAGAGCCTGGTATGGGGATGTGTGCCTGTAGCTCCAGCTACTCCCCAGCCTGAGGCCAGAGAATCCCTTGAGCCCAAGAGTTTGAGACCAGCCTGGGCAGCATAGCAAGTCCCTGTCTCAGAGTTCAGTCACTCAAACGAAATGAAGAACTCAGTTCACTTTAACTCAAGTGGAAAATGAAGAGATCCACTCTTCCCAATGTTTTGGGAGATGATACTGGGGTAGCAGGACAGGGAGTGAACTTTTTATCCTCCATGCTTGCATTCTTTGTAATTTATTGAGGTTAATTTGTAATAAGGCACCATTTTAAACTATGATACGAAGTTTTGAGAACATAGCTCATCACTTATAGTGTTTAAAGATTTGAAAATCCATAAATACAAGTAATTTTCTTTTGGATAATGTTGCTGTACTATATTACAATAATCTGTCAAAGACTGTGGGAGGGGTCATCTAATCAGATTTCTAAAAACAGCATGGTGGGACGGGGCAAAGTGGGGGTGGGGCTGAAAGTGCTTCACGAGCTGTCACAGTTGATCAACTTCCTAGAGTATTAATCCCCAAGGAAAGGGATTTAAAACTTGCTTTTTTATGAAACATCTGCCATGGGGTCTAAACTCCATTTTTCAAAGGTAAGGAAATAGTTCATGACAAATAAAAAAAAAAATCTAAAGCATTCCTTTGCTTTTCTCACAGTCTTCTTGTGTTCACTCCCTTTTGCCCCAGCCACTCCACAGCCTACACAATTATGCACTTTCACTTTTGGTCCTATTTCAACAGCTGAGCCCTCCTAAGTGTTCTCTTACAAAGGATTTATGAAGGAATAGTTGAAAGTAGACTTGGCTGTGGCTCTATCTTTATAGCTTCTGGCTCCTAAGAAGATAACAGAAAGTTGCCACTTCTCCTTCATGTCAATGTTATCAGATGAAGAAATGAGGGAATTACTCAAAGGCACTTAGTCAATCATTGGCAAAGGAAGCAATAACTGACTTGTGGACCCCGCTTGCCTTTCATGTGTGGCCTCTCACTTCACATCCATTAGACAGCCAACATGCAAGCCTAGCAAAACCATGACCCAGGGAGCCTACATTACCAGTAGGAGCTCGTCACAAACTGCAGTTCCTTCCAGAGGAGCTTTTAAAAATAATCCCGCTTGTAGAGGAGACCTCACAAGAGAACTGATCATTTTTACCCTTTATTTTTATCTCCATGGAAAAGGCAAGTTTTGTTTTGTTTTGTTTTGTTTTGTTTTGTTTAATATGGGACTGCTGCATATTGCCATGGGAGAAGTGCAGGGAAGATGGAAAGAAGGCTGTCATAGGACGAGGCATGAGATCTAAGTATGTGTCCAAGAAGGGCAATATAAAGCAATTTCCCCATTTTACTTTCATGTTTTAATAAAGAAATCTTAAAACTCCTATTGTCAGAAAGCAAGCCTTTTTAAAAGCAGTTTTTTTTAAAAGCAAATCTTAAACTGTGAACTTTTACTAGTTTTCACACACACAAGTAGCAGAGACTAATTTAAAACAATATTTTGTTATTTGAAGTAAGATGAAACATGTATGTCCAGGAATTGGAGCTGCAAGTGTAGGTCAGTGGTAGAGCGTGGGCTTAGCAGAGGCAAGGCCCTTGGTTGGATTATCAGCAAACCTTCCCAAAAAGAGTAAAAGAAAATGCTACTTACCACCATAAAAATGGTAATAAAAGCTATAAATAACTAACTTCTTGCTGGAAAAAAATACATATATAATTTCATATTTATTATTCTGGGGGTCAGTTATACTCATGCAAAGCAGAAATTATTATGAAATATTTCCCTATGATAGCCTCTCCGTGGGGTTCTGAAAAAAACATTTATCTTATATTATTTGCAAAAGCATCATCTTCAATCAGTACTAACACTGTGTGTTACAACTGATGTATGATGTGTACAAACCTCATTTTTCCCATCAAAAGGGGCAGTAAACCTAGAAAAGTAGTAAAAGATGCCAACTGGCTGAACTTCTGGGTTGAACCCACAAAAGGCAAAAGAGAAAAACCTTAGACAATGATGGGCTGGCTTTGAAGTGGTTGTTTCTTTATTAACCCAAGAGACAGCCTAAATCTCTGGCATATTTTAACTAATCCAAGTTCTTACACAGTTTTGAATGTGATTCAGATATGCCAAGCCCCTCTAATCTTAGCATTTCCACAGCTGACATGATTTGCTGGCTGGGGAGCTGGACATTAGAAATGTCTGTGCTGTAGGATAAACTTCACAGTGGCACAGCACTAAAAAACAATTGCTTTTCTTTCCTCCTGCCACACTCCAGGGTAACACAGTCATGAGAGAACTGGGATTTGTAAGGAAGGACTGAGTCAACCTCCCAATGTGAATTTAACCTCAAAGTCAGAGTTTTGAGCAAAAGTAAAGCAAGCAAGACTGAGACCACAGTGGCAGAATCCAGCCTTTTGTGCACTTTGTCTTTCCGTAACTCCCTCCTTGCAGTTTGGGTTATAACAAGGAAAAGAGAAAGATAACAGAATTGGCTCCAGTTGAGAGTTCACTGAATATGCTATGAGCTAATACAATGAACCAATTGAAAACTATTGAACAGTTAAAAATAATTAGGTAGGGCCGGGCGTGGTGGCACACGCCTTTAATCCCAGCACTCGGGAGGCTGAGGTAGGTGGAGCGTTGTGAGTTCGAGGCAGGCTTGGGCTACAACGCGAGTGCAAGGCCGACCTGAGCTACGTAGTGCGACCCTGCCCCAAAAAACCAGCGCTGGGAGTTTGGCTCAGTGCCTTAAGCGCCTGCCCTAGCAGGCATGAAATTGTGAGTTCAATCCCTGATGCCGCAAAAAAAAAAAAAAAAAAAAAAAAAAAAATTAGGTAAACTGTATGTCAACATGGAAAAATAACCAAGACATTCTTAAGAGAAAAGAGCAAATTTCAGGTTAGTGAGGGTACAGAGTCAATTTGTGTATAAAACATGATGGAAAAATACATATATAAAACTTTCTGGAAGAATGTGGAAAACACAGTACTGACTATGGGCCGGGACTCCACAATAGAAGCCATCATCACACATTGGGCTGGATAATTCTTGGCCCAGAGGGTCTTCTATGCATTGTAAGGTACTTTGCAGCACCCCAAACCCTTCCACTAAGTGCAACTAATAACACTTTACCACTGTCACACAGATGTGACAATCAAAATGTCTCCGGACATCACCAGATTCCACTTAGGAGGCAAAAATCAACTCTGTTGGGAACCATTGCTCTGGGAAAGGGAACCAGGAAAACAGGTTTTGCTTCTCATCTCTCCTTATCTGCACTACTTGACTGTTTGATTTTACCACAAACACGTACTACTTCTGTAAGGAAAAAATTAGTTTGTGTGTATTCAAAAGGGAACAAGTTCGCAGATCTGGTTCAACAACTCATATACAACCAGGGGAAAAATGAACGGTGTAACTAAAAAAACTCTCCAGAAATTTGCCTTGCCATCTTGATTAATGTAGTAACTTAGTAGCTTCAGGTAGCGTGTTTTCCCTAAAGAGCCCAGAAAACACATTCTGAAATTTTTGTAGCCAAACAAGGACAACAGCAGAACCAGTGGAGAAGGCGACAACCAAGATCAAGCTATTTAATGATGCATTCGAATCCAGGAGTAAGGACCTCTTTTCCCCCTGGCAGGTCCAGCTCTCAGGAAAACTGCACTGAATTTGAAAAGGACTTTTAGCACCCTTCTTCTCTTCCTGCCATTGCCTTCCATTATCAATTCATTTGCTTATTTATTCAAATATGCCAGAGGACTATATTAGACCCTAGATTCTTTGGGAACTGGGAAATGCTGACAGCTATGCTATAAATGAATTTATAGCTTTGCTCTTCCCAGTGACCTATGCACTCTCACACACTATTCAGAGACAGAAGAGTTCTCCTGGGGCAACTTCAGATGGGGGAAAGGGGTTGCCTGCCAAATTATACCACAAAGGCCACAGCCTGGAGAGTTCAGGAACAAAGGCCAGGCTGCTCCTGAGCAAGGGATACGTGAAATCCAGGAGAAGGTGCCATTTTGTTTTTCTCAGTGAGGAGAAAACCCAAAGGAAGATGTGAAACCTAAAAACTTGTTGAAAATGAAAGTCTTTGGCCAAGCTGAGAAAAAAAGCAAACACCACAGAGAGGGAGTAGGAGGAGGGGAGGGAAGAAAGCAAGGAGAGAAGGAAGAGGGGAGGAGGGAAGAGGAAAACCCAAGGACACTAAAAGGGATCAGTATGAAGAGCAGGAGTCTCAGGAAAACGAAAATCAAAAGAAAAGTGCCTGCTTGGTGAGGGAGCAGAGGGTAAGAAATTTAGAACACAGGCTTGAATAAGGGCCTCAAGAGAAAAGGCTACAAGAGGAAGGAGTGTTTTCTTTCAGTACAGTAGTAGCGAATTGTAAGGACAGGCTTGCTAAAGTACCACTCTTCAAAGTCAGAGGCATAAATAAGTAGTTTCTACTTAAAAAAAAAAAAAAAAAAGTCTGTTGTCTCCAAGTAAGCACACTTTAACTTCACAGTGTTGTCCGTAATTCAATTTTTACTTTCCTAGGTCTTTAGCCAAGACTTAAGCTGTGGCTGGTGCCCGCTGGGGCTGGGGCAGTAAGGGGACTCTGTGGATGGGTTTTCTTCAAGCAGCCCTTGCTCTTCGCAAGAGCCTTCCCTTGGCTGCACTCCATAAAGGACACTGTCATATATGCAGCTCTGTGTGTGGCCCTGGAGTCCGTCCAGAAAGATAGCAACGGCAGCCGCCAGAAAAGGCAGAAAGTGGATCATAAACTTCAGTGTTAGTGTTAGGACTAACAGTGGTCAGGGCACTGGTGCTATTTTTTTCCGAAACTGACAAAAAGTGAAAATTCTGGGCTTTATATAAAATGCGTCATCATTTGCCAAACTTTCCCTTATTAGACAGCAAAGCAGTTGTAACACTGACTTTTGAAAGCCTTCTTATTCCTAGTATGTGGAAAACCATAAAAATCAACAATCCTCCATTAAGACATAAAGAAGACTCCCTCTTCTCATCTTATTTATGGCAATGTTTAAATGATTTACCTAAAATTGAAATGCGACAAATTATGAAATAACAACTTTGAGGCTTTTTTCTTTTGCATAATGATATAAAGCAGCGGTTTCTAATCAGAAGGAAATAGAGCTCCACAGGCCATTTTCCAGATTTCTAACTGTTCAAAAGAAACCATAAGTTTACTTTCAATAAAGCTGCACAGGCTCACCGAAATGTCAAGCACCTTTGATTCTGCCTGGAATTATAGTAATGCAATGTGACAACAGTGGTTACCTGTTGTTAATCAGGACTTTCGCTGCAGAGAAAAGGGAAAGGGGGAGGGAGAAGAAAAAAGAAAGAATAGGATTTAGCTCTAGATGTAAACCATTCTCTGTTAAATTAAGCAATTTTTATCTGAATAAGTCTCAGTTTTCTCATCTGTAAATTAGCCACAATACTAACTTTTCATGCTGCTATGAGCACCGGGAATAATTTCTGTAAACATTCAGCCTATATAGTATGGGAAAATGAACATTTCTTGAGTGCTTACTATGTTCTAGACACTATTCTAGGTGCTACTTATGGATTCATTTTAAAAATATGAATTTCACACAATTATTCCTTTCTTAAAATGAGGAAACTGAGACACAAAAATTTATAGAAGCTTGTCTAAGCTTGTGAACTGGGGTTCTAACCAAGACAATCTGATTATAAATCTATGGCCCATCTTTACAAACCCGTGTCCTTACCTATTTAGCTCTGTTACCTTAAAAGTAATACAAACCTGATGTGTGATCCCTTCTGTTAATACTGTTTCACATTGCTGTTACTAAAAAATGGGAAAAAGAAATTACTACTAAATGCATTTGTCATGTTAACTGGATAACATTCTTTAACTCTCAGGATCAACAATGGTAGTAAAATCATTGGTAATCTTACTCTGTAAGGGAGAATGGACATATTTTATGATCAGTCATTAATTTAGTCAATAGGATGACTGATGTAAAATGGCCTTCCCACCATTTATTCATTTTTCCAATCATTCATTCATTCAACTGCATGCCCAACTGTATACTATATACTGTTATTTTAACAGATTACTTTGCCATCAATTTAAATGTTGTTTTCTGAAACCATGGCATACTTGTATGTTTTTATACTCATTAAATATAAGACACATTTTAAAATTCCCAAGTGTGTGCTCTGAAATCCTTTATTTAATCAACTTTCCCACTTTGCACTGTCACTAATTTTTCATTTACTTATGTGCAGCTCCACCGAAAAATGCACTTTGTATGTCTTCTCAAACACACAAAAGGTTTCATGCTTCCTCTGAGATTTAATCCAAACCAAATGAATAAATGCAATACAAATAAAGGAAAGGAAAACTACTCCCAACTAGTTCTTATACATGATGGATTTTAGTACAGAAAAGATTTTAAAAACATAATAATCTTTTCCCCTTCTCTTAATAGTTCCTATAAATAGATTTAGAAAAGAAGTTTAAAAACATATATATAGGAGACCTCTAACTAAAGTCAATTAGATAGCAATTAACTACAGTGTACAGGCCATTTTCAGTTGTCCAGCAGCAAGTTATTCATTGTATGGATGAGCCATACTCCTTTTCCTACCACTTTCTTATTTTATGGCTCTGTGCCGCTCTTCCTTAGTCCTGTACCTGGTCATTAACATGTGAAGATAAGAGACTCAAAGCACAGAGTTCGGAGGTAGAACTAAATCAGGCACTTGGCACATTAACAGTCTTTATGGGGCTTAACTCAGAGAAAGGAAAGAGCTCAGTGTGTTTCTTCAGGTTTCACATTCCAGAATGCAATAGCCTCCTTCAGGAGTGAGGCTGACTGTACATGAACTTGTTTCAGTTTGAGATTTCCTCTGAGATCACAAATTCTTACCTGTGTATGTATTAGATGAGGAAACAAGAAACCAGATAAGGCTGGGACCACGCACAAGGCACCACAGTTACAGAACTTCAGAGTTAATGCTTTTCAGGCCTTGTCATTTTATCCTGGTTCATTTTTTCCAATTATGTTGTATCTCTTCGATTTTCACTATCATGAGGAAAATAAGTGATTTCATATAAAACAATTACAATAAGGTTAATCTATATAAATAACAATTTTGATTTCCCCCACTCTTTATAAATTACATACAAGGCTTCCAATCTAACAATAGAAATTCAACAGTTTGCTTAATCCAAGAATGTTTACTAGAGATAAAAGTTCTTGACTCTTTTTTGGAAGGTAAAATCAGGTAAGAAAAGTAATGCAAGAAAGAAAAAGATAGAGAAGGAGCAAGGAGGTTTTAATCTTCTTCTAATGATTAAATTCTAAGTCAAGGACATATTTCAATAGTATCATTGGACATAGTTTTATCAGAGATTTTTAACGATTCTCAGGAAATCCTGCAATATACAATCATGACTTTACTGTTTATTTATCCAAACTATGTCCTTTGCTGATACTCTAAACTGACATTCTTTTTTTGTTTGTCTTTTTTGTTTTTGTTTTTGTTTTGTTTCTTTTGGAACCAGGGATCAAACTCACAACCTCACACCTGCCAGGCAGGCAGTTAGGCCACTGAGCTAAATCCCCAGCTAAACTGACATTCTTATAAACTATTATTCATATGAATCTTCAGCTCCAAAATAAAATTAGCTTCTGAAACCTTCACCATTGGTTTATTTCTTCTTTAGTGGGAATATGTAAATAATTCAATATAAAATAATTACCTACAAAATTCAAGAAAGAAAAATGATTAAGATATTTTAATGTAATTTATGTTCAAATTACACAAGGAAATACATACTACATTCATATATTATCTAGGACTTTAATGGTAATACTTTCCTAATACTTTTCTTATTTCATCCATCTGTGAACTACTTGTGTTGTTCAAAAAGTTTGATAATTGAATTCACTTGTATCTATTTCTCTAAATAGTTTGCATACAAAATCTTTAAACTTGTCTTCAGTTCTCAGCTTAATTAACTGACATGTCTTTAGACACTGCACCTCTAAGAACTAACAATCATGTAATTCTTGTTATGTATGCTAAAAATATGAATAAAATTGGAAATAACAAATGTGCTTCATTTTTAGTAATGATAAATTAATTATACAATCTCAAAGTTTTAATATCTAATAAGAAGCCAAGGGATATTTAGTGCACTGAAGAAAACTATTTTATATGATAAATATTTTCTGTACAGTTTCTTTAAAAAGGTGTTATGTTAGCTGGGTTTTTCTTGATTTCCTACACTATTTTAAGATATGTGTACATTAGATAATCATTTTGAATAAAAGTAAAATTAACTCTAGATAGGTAGAAACTTTAAATAGGTAGGAAAAATTCAAAGAAAGTTGCCCCTTACATTTGCTCTTTATCAATGCTTTCAGTCTGAAGAAATATGCAAAAGCACCATACAACAGATACTCCACTATTTGACAATACAATGCGTAGGTTTACTTACAGAGTGTATTGGGTGTTACTTTGTGCCCCCAAGTGCTCATATACTTTTGGTGGGGCTGAGTCTGGAGTTTGTGATTGGTTTGTTGTCTAGCTCTGGGATTGATAATGTGAGTGCCGCACCCACTCAGAGTTGGAGTTGATATACAGTGTAAGGGAGGAAGGTCTTCCCCGCTCTTGTTCTTTCTCTCTCTCTCTCTCTCTCTCTCTCTTACACCAGTGTGCTTTGCTATTTGGTGGCCACCATGAATGACTGCCCCACCACACCACGCTGCCTTGCAGCCAGCTGAGTATGGTCTGAAACTCCCAAGAAACTATAAGAAATAAACCTTTCTTTCCCTAATGTTGGGTATCAGGTATTTTGTCCCAGCAATGAGTGTAAAGTAACTAAGACACAGAGTGACTTTATAGAATCAACCTGAAGAGCAAAATTCTTCAGCTTCACATATCTATGCAAGAAAACAGAAAAAGTCATTCTTTGGATAAGTGAAAAAAAATTCTTTCACTTAAATTAACTAGCTTAGTTGATAAGAATTTTCAGGTTACTAATTCAATTATTGTCTTTGCCACATCTTTGAAATGAAGAACTGAATTGGGTAATAGGATTTTGTAATCAGGACACTAAAAAGATTGGTTGAATTGAGTCAGGTAATTCTGGCTCTTTAAATTAATTAAGTTGAATATTTGAAAGTTAAATGGTCAAAGAAAAGAGAAAATCAATTCTGTCAAATGCTGGCTATTGGTCAAGTGAGATGAAAGCTGAGAATTTAACATTAGGATTTAGCAACATGAAAGTCATTGATGACTCTTTCAAGTAGATTTTAAGTGCACTGATGGAGGCCAAAGATCTGACTAAAGTAAGAAGAGAAAATTGGACAGAGGACAAGAAGTGAAACAAATATTAACAACTCCTTAAAGGAATTTCAGTAGTCAACAGCGCAAGAATATGAAGCAGTGATTTGAAGAGAACAGAGGCTAGAGAGATTTGTCTGTTTGTGCTTCAGTTTGGATCTTGAATGTCCCCTAAAGACACATATGTTAAACTCTTGGTTCCCAGTGTAGCACTATGGGTAGGGATAGAGTCTTTAGGTGCCAGGGTCTAGAGGGAGGTCTGTAGGTTACGAGGGGATTGCCCCTGAAAATGACTGTGGGGCCCTGGTCCTTTACTCTATCTTTTTATTCCCAGGCAGTGAGGTATGTGGTTCTTGTTTCACCATGTAGTCCAGCCATGTGCTGCTGCCATAATGTGCTGCCTCACCACAGTCCCAAAGCATCACAGCCAACTGGTCGTGGACTAGGGCCTCTAAAACTGTGAGCCAAAATAAACCTTTTCCGCTTGCAAATTAGTTTTCTCAAGTATTTTGTCATAGTGCTAGAAAGCTGACTGACAAACACAGTTTAAAATGTAAGGAATACATTTCATATACTGAAGAGAGTGATCCAACAGAGAATAAAAGCTGGTGATACAGCAGAGAAACAGGAGAGGAATTGCTCTGTTGGGTTTTCCTTAGTGGCACAAGCTAGTGTAATGCACAGATGGTAAATGGAACACCGTAGGGTGACAGTTTGAGAAGCCTCTTGTGGCTGATTCTTTTTTCTCAGTGATGTCAAACCTTAGTCTATCCTTGTTACTATAACTGGATGACCTTATTTCTTAAAATTCTAGGGACTGAGAAATCCAAGGTCAAGGAGGTAGCAGATTCAATGACCCTTGTTGGATCCTCACAAGGTAGAAGGCACAAACAAAACTTACCCAAGCCTCTTTTATGAGGACATTAATCCTATTCATGAGATTTTTTTGCCCTTGTGACCCAATTGTATCTTAAAAGCCTCACCTTATTATACTATTTTGTTAAAAATCAGGTTTCAACTTACTTATTCGGGGGGACACAAACTCGAACCATCACATGCAGGAAGGAAGGCTATAAAATAGGTGTAAAGCTAGGGCTAGAGATTGGGAGGTTTGAAGAGGGAAAGGACATAAAACATGTGATTGGGGAAGTGAATGAATCAAATACAGCATCTTCTCCAGGTAGGATAAAAGGTTTGGCTGTTGTCATGGCCAAGAATTTAAAGAGAGATCAATTAGTCAAATGGTTATTAAGTCTGCTAGCAATGGGATAGAAAAAAGAAAGTCAAGATCATAAGGAATATTGCAAACTGGGTTCCTGAAGAAATAGTAAGAGAGGAAAAAAGACATTCCATCCAAGGGATGGGTCACATTTCATAAAAATAAAATGCATCTAATAGACATAAGGATGTTGAAAGCAAAAGAGTTAATTTCATGATGTTTGGAGGTGATTGTAAGGTCAATATTTGCCATGCTGTGTTTGATGGCATGATGAGGCATTAAGTGGATAGAGTTCAGGTGAATGATAGTGCCCACAGGAGTAAACTGGGACATTTTTGAGGAACTAAAAGCTAGAGATATGGAAGGAGATATATTTTCTAATTACCCACTTCATAAGACTGTTATAAGGGATTTTAGATAATAGCCTTTAATTAATAGATAATAATAAATAATGCCCCATACATAGTGTTTTACACACATAAGCATTCAATACACATTAACTTTAAATAATATTTTTCTAGTTGGATGTTAGAGTTTAAACCCAACTATTCCTAACTCTAAATGCTGCTTCTCACCTATGAAATGCTTAAGGGTCATAAAACAAGTTATTAAACCCATTTCACATTTTTCCTTTTCCTTTCTGTTTATCATTTTTTTAAACAAAGCCCCCGTTTGAAGAAAAGCACAAGTTCAAAATGTTGCAGCAAATATTAAAGGTGCTAACTGGAATTCTGACTACTCCATCCATAGCGGATAAAATCCCATGTGAACAGGTTGAAATCAACTATCATCTCTAAGACAAATGTATTTTGTCTCTGATTCTATATAGTTCTTCGGGGAAGGGAGCAGGAGGACAGATGTAGCGACATGACATGGTCAAGACTACCAGAGCTCCATTCTACCATCCAGTTGAGTGTTTTCTCAATAACTCACATGAGCCATATTGGGCAATGAATTTTCTGTAGGTTACATAAAATTGTGTTCTCTGTGGTCACCCTCGTAAGAGATGCAGGCAGCAAAATGTTTTTTGGTTTGAATTCCTCTAATTGGGCACTAACCATTGAGCAATTGTTCATAAAAGGCATGAAATTGGGAATTTGTGATGCCTGAGCCAGCTGTGACATCACAGTTTAATACCCCCTCAGCATGGGCAGCTTTGGCTCCTTCCTCGCTGCACACTCCAGCTGTCTTCCATCTACAGCCAGCACCTCTGCCACGGTCCGCTGCCATTCTGCTCTCGGCTCTTCTCCATTCCTGCTGGGAGGCCTGCCAGTCCAAGACTTTGTAAACAGTCCTACCAGGTCCTACATTCATGTGTCTTTTGCCCCTACCTCCTCAGGGGCTGATGCTTGCCTGACAGACATCTTTGGTTTACCATGGAGGTATTGTTTCAGTTGTTAATATATGGGAACCACATGAACTGCAATACATTTGCCAGATTATAGCTTACTTCATCATGGTGCATGCATGTGTAATTTTATTCAAATACCAACCCACCTGCATTTAATGAATTTCTACTTTTGCCTTAGTCTTTTTTTTTTAACATGAGCTTACTGTTTATCCATAAGTATTTCAGCGTCCATGTGTAAAACAGTTTTACCATAGACTGTTGCCAGGTGATGGGCAAAGACCTCCCCTGGCATCTGAAGGAATGAAAAGCCTCTCTAGACACTCCAAGTCCTAGAAAACATGGTCACTCTTTTATATACCTGTGCTCCATCAAGTCAAGAATGTAGACCATTTCTTTTGTTGTTGTTGCTTTTTAATTGTATTTTAAAAATAGTAAAATCCAACAAAACAAAACAGAACAAATTCAATCAAAACAAAATAGCTGAATTGGTACAGAACTTCAAAGCAGGATAGTAGGAAAACAATAACTACTATAGTATACCTTGTTATCTTCACAATAGTTGTCCATTCCATCAGGTATAGCAAAATCAAACCAAAACAAAACAGAATAAAACCAATCAAAACAGAATATTGAATAAATCAAAACAATTAATCAGAATAAAGCAAAACAGTGAGAACAATATTGGACCACAAAGACAAGATAGAAGGAAATCCCCCATATTTGCTACATTGCAGACTGTCATCCTCCCAAGAGATGCTCAGATTGCTGGCCCCAGGACTGCAAAATCAACCAAACAATACAAGCATTCAGTTGCTTTATGTACCTTAGTTGCTATCAACTTAGCTGGTCCTCCAAACCACCAGGTTGATTGGGGTGGGGGTGGGGGGTTGTTGATTCTCAGCCCATGCACCAGGAGGCTCACAGGAGGTGCTGACTTTTCTCTTCCTGGAACCTGCTACACCGCTTACCAGGAAGGCTGGCTAGTTGTCTTCTGGTTGGATCCTCCCTGACCCAGCATGGCGGGTTCTTAAGAGGTGTTGATTTTTCTCTTCCTGGAATCTGCACCACTCACACCACTTACCAGGAAGGCTGGCTAGTTGTCTTCTAGACCACTTCTGTAGGAGTCTTATCTCATCATTGCTATCTGCAAGTAATGACGAGGAAGTAGATGTGATAATAATGAAGAAACACAATTATCTAAATGACCAGCCCAATCACTTCTAAAATTTACTGTAAAACCTCACACATTCTATTAATTTTTTTCTTTTGTAAGAGGTGACATTTTTATTTCCTTATATGGTCTGTATGCTTGAGCACAACCTCTTCCCTTATATTCTAATATTTCCTTCTCTCCTAATCAATGCAAACCTAATTTCTAGATAAAACTAATACCACAGGTACTAAAATAAAGATATAAGTTAAAATCCACAGTACTCTACAAAAGCATGATCATAACATATATTCATAGTGCTTTAAAGCCTACAAGGCAATACTATGTACTGCCATGTTTATGACTGATAGCCACACCAACTTAGGCAATATTCTCATTTCATGAGTGATAAAACAATCTTCCCACATGCATAGATAGTATTATGTAGAACTCTATGAAATAAATAATACTAGACCATTTCTGACCTGAAATTTCACAGGGTTCAAGTTAGTAAGGGATAACTAGGACCCTAGTTCAGGGTTCTTCTTATATTGCCAAGTTTAGATTCTTAATATAGGTAGTTTTTTTCTAAATACTGTAATAAAAATAATCATTAGATCACTGCTAAAAATTCACTTAAGATAATATTTACAGTAATGTGATACCTGCCTCAGACCTAAAATGATCTTGATTACATAGTCATAAGATAAGCTTTACATACTCACCAAAGTAAACAAAAAAAAGAGTAAAAAACTATTATAATCATATATTGGTTTCATAAAACAATACCAAATTCTGAGTTTAAGTATGCAGGAAACAGAAATTTCATGACTCAGAGCTATCACAGAAGTAGCAGCTACGTAATGGATTTTAAGCTCCTAGAACTGAGTAGAAATTTTTTATTATATGAGAGAGAGCAAAGATAGCCACTGAATTTCTAAAAAATGAGTTTATTAACTCATTTTATGTGAGTCTTCCAGTATCTTCCTCTTACACCTTTAATAGTAGAAAGTAGTAAAATAAATATTTTTACTTAAATTCCTAAGTTATTTCATTGCTATATGTATTATTATAGTCCTTGTTCATTATTATTCATGTATCAACTTAAAAAATAGGTAAACACATACACACAATCACTAGAAAACTGTGTAAAAATTCATAAACGAGGTGCATAAATATGACCATACTCACAAAGTATACTACCAGTATAGTCTGGGCTGTGGTGATAATGGTAAACTCTTAATTTACATTATATCATTACTATTTCTGGAAGAAAAGAACAGTATCTTTTTATGAATATTGCAAAGTAATAGTTTTAAATAAAATGATGACTTACATCAATATATTAATTTATTCTGTGTGAACAAAAAGGAGGACATTAATAATTTAAAATAAACAATTTATTAATTTAACAATGAAAAAAGATAAAATTCAGTGGAACCCTAAGACCTTTTTTATTTATTTATTTATTTATTTTTTTGGTTTGGTTTTTGGTACTGCAGATCGAACTCACAACCTCACACTTAGCAGGCAAGTGCTTGAGCCACTGAGCTAAATCACTGGCCCCCCTAAGACCTTTTTTAAAAAATCAGTGATACTTTTAAAATTGAAGACAAAGTTAGAAGACAGACTATTCCAACTCTCATTTTACATATGAGGTATCATAGCCAACAATCCTATTTCAGTGAAATAGTAATGAAAAATTAAGTAAAGATCCAATCTCTCTCTGTCTCTCTGTTTCTGTCTCTGTCTCTGTCTCTCTCTTCCTTTCACTTCATCCCAAAGACCCAGGGAGATAGAGTTTTGCAAACAAGATTTCTGTGTGTCAAGTATCACAAACAGAGGTCTCAAGCATCTCATCGTGAAACACACATGAGTGCTGGATGGAATACTAATATTACACCTATAAATGAACAACCAAGCTTGGAGAAAAGATGAGAATGTCCTGGGCTCATCCATGAATTTCAGGTGGTCTTATACCTTGGTTTTTCATGGCCAAATAAGATCTGAGATGCCTGTGTAAAACTAGAACCCAGAAAGCTATAACGTCAATGATAGTGTGAAACAAGACAAATAGAAGGCCATTTCACAGAGGTGGACAAGGAAACTTGATCTCCTACTCAGATTCTAAATGGAGATGAAAGAAGGAATATATCTAAAAGTACAGGGCCAGAGAACACAGGTGAGTCTGAAAACCTATGTGAGTTGAGAATCTGAAGCATTAATTTTGAATGTCGAAAGGCCACAAGTTAATTTTGGTTTTGATTAAATGCATACAAAGGGAAAACACCAGTGAATAGGTTGGTGAGTTTTTGCAAACTAAACACACCAGTATCAAGAATTAGAACACTAGCAGCAAGCTGAAAGCCTGTGGATGGCTGCTTCTAACCATGATCCCTTGCAAGGGGAAACTGCTGTCCTGACTTTTCCCTGCAAAGATTAGCTTCGCTGCTCTTTAAATGTAGTACCAATGGAATCATACAGTATTTATTCTCTAACATCTGGCTTGTTTCTCCACACTGTTTAATTCATTTCATTGCTCACATTTGTTCTCATTGCTCTGTAGTTTTCTTCTTGAGTAAATTTTTCAACCATTCTACTACTGATGAACTTTGCTTAGTTTTAGGTTGGGCCTATTATGATCAGTGTTGCTATGTTTTTGGAGTATTTATGTGTGCTTCTCTCTTCTACCTATGAGAGGGACCACTAGGTCATAGAGGATGCACCTGTAGTTTTGTAATTAGTGGTCACACTGATTTACACCAACAAGGTATGAGAGCATTCTGATTGCTCCTTGCCAGCGCCAAGTATTTCCCATCTTTTCTATGTTAGCTATTCTGGTAATCAGCTGATATTTTAAATTTAAACAGTAATCCTGCCTGATAGTGCATCCAGATATCTGGCAGAAGCCTATCAAAGATTCCCTGGAGAACTGTGCTCTCAAGTCAAGCAAATAGCCAGAAAAAATCTCCAGGAACTACTTTTGTATCAGATAAAGTATTTTATAAGGCAAAAATCATTTTCAGAAAAAAGAGGACTACTGTATTAGGAACAAAGCAATACCCCTAAATTGGCACTTTGAAAAGTAGGAGGAATCAGCCTTGATGAGGGACATTTGCTAATTTCCATGGTGCAAATATTACCACCATGGTCAATTTCAAGCTGCCAAGGTGAAGTCACTGAACACAGAATAGGGAAAAGATGTGTGAAATCTGCTCGTGTAAGCGTACTCCAGATCACTGCTGATAGAAACTTCACTATATCAACAGCATATAGAAACGCTAGTCTTCAATACACTTCATAGTTAAGCTTGAAGAAAAATACACGAATTTGCCAAGTTTACTTTCCTAATAGATTTCTAATAGACCGCTCTAGGTAAAAGTAAAAATAAAATATCAATAAATGTATAGAAGACATCTAAGAGACATATATGGATACCTGCACCTAACAGTTACGGAGTTATATTCATTTCAGACACATGTACGAAAATTGGTCCCTAAAGCAAATTGCAAAGAGCTGTTATAATTCAAGATATGATTTCTCACTACAATTCATTAAAGATAAAAACTAGTCACGACAAGAAAGGTTTGAAATTCACAAGCATTTGGAAACTGAGAGCTGATACAATTTCTTCTGAATGGTTGCTCCCATTTCACGCAAACAAGGTTACTAAATGCCTTGTCAGAAACTTAACTGTATTGATTAGTATGTAAATCTGTTGCATGAGGATATTACATGACATAAGCAAAATACTGGATCATGCCTATGATTTCTGTGTTTTTTATATGGGGATTCGTATATTTGATACATATCAATATTTTCCAAAACAAAATGCAAATTCATATTTGAGCTAGAAGTCTTGGCACTGTTTTTCAAAAAGGGAGTGAAATCAAGCATATAACATTAAATAAAGCAGATCTTTCTGTCTCGTCCAACCATATACACTTCCTCCACCATCCTTTCCATTATTGTAGTTCTTCTAAATGGTCTTAAGTTCTCTAATGCTTTCTATAAATTGTTTTACTACCACAGACTTTATTGAAAGATTAAACTGTATACTTAAGCCCTACTTAACAGAGATGACCCTCACTTTAACCACTGTAAAATGATGTTACTATTGCCTGTAAACATTCTCACCTTTTTTTATTTCAATAGTTATTCAGAACCAGGCACAGTGACACAAGCCTGCAACTCCAAGCAGGAGAATTGTAGGTTCGAGGCTGGCCAGTGCAAGGCCCTGGATTCACTCCCCAGTATATACACACCAGTACACAAACACATACACACACACACAAACATGCACACACACAGCTATTCAGTCACCTTACCTAATAAGATTTATTCATTTTTTTCATTTCATTATTCACAAATACTTAAAATATATAAACTATGTGATGGATATCTCCAACTAGTAAAGATACAACGGTAAGAAAGGTATGCTTCACATCAGCTATTACAAAGCTTACTTTGTAGCAAAGCAAATTTAGGGTTATGCTAAAATATTTACTTCATAAAATATGGTATATCTGTTCATAAAATATAATTATTTTCATGAAAACATAATATAGAAAAGTGGCACATGCGTTTTATTAAAGCATATCCCAAATCCACATATACAAAGAACTAACAAATTGTCTTTGTGCCAGAATACTGGAAAGCCATTTGGTTTCATAATCCATAATCACATGGAACAAAGCTGGAAACTTTCACTTGCTTAGCACAGGTGCAGAAAAGGTTCCCTTTAAAAAACATACGTTACAACAGGCTTCTGAAATATGATCAACTAACTTTACAACTAAAAATGAAGTGCCCAGAGAAACAAACGATTCATTCGACTCAAAACTGCATTGTGCCCTTGTGACAGTTGTTAAATGGTGGTTTAAGCCCTTTAGAGAAAACTATGAGGGTTGCTCCTTTTCTCCCAAAGAGAAAAATCAATTTGCACATAGTGGTTATTCAACTATGACCCATTTGTATAGCATAATTCCCAAGATATTCAACTCACAAATGGGCCCTCTTGTTGGATCTGGTGGCTGGAGTCAGTCTTTGAAAAGCTGAAGGGGGAAGTCCTCTGGGGGTTTATGT
Source organism: Dasyprocta punctata (assembly GCA_004363535.1). NCBI lineage: Eukaryota > Metazoa > Chordata > Mammalia > Rodentia > Dasyproctidae > Dasyprocta > Dasyprocta punctata. Next base: position 13,861 of record RJWM01012360.1, on the reverse strand, counting down.
AAAAGGGAGAGAGACAGAATCTAATCCTTCACAGCCCACTGGCTGCCTGCCAAAGTGCTCCAGAGAAATTCAGAAGCACAGACCCAGGAATGTAGCCCCATCTGGGGAGGTTTTCTGATGGCAGAGAAGAGATCCTGAAGAACCACTGCTACCACTCCATACGCTGCACTCAGCAACACCGAGACGTAGGGTTAATGGCAAATACTAGTTCCCTGTTTGACTTCAAAACACCCTGTTTTAGACACTGAGAGGGAGGGAAAGGGATGAAAAATGGTTTGTCTGTTCCACAGCAGCATAAGCAAATGATTTATCTTAATTATTTTTAGATTGCAATATGTTGCCTCATACGTCAAATGTACATTAAAGAGCAATTAGTTTAAATGTCAGCATTAAAGGATTCACTATTTAGCATTTCAAAAACAGAAGCAAAAAATAATGAAAGCAAGTGTCGGGGTACACCAATTTGAAAAGTTTATATAACTACAGATTCTTCTTTCTGCTTTGAATTTGGAATAAGATTGTCACAAATCTTATACAAGAAACAGAAACCACAAAATTTGCACATGTACAAACACACACACACACACACACACACAAACACACAGTTGCAGTCATAGTCATCAATAAATTCAGACCCGTGAGCCAAATCTGGCCTACCACCTGTTTTTGTGTATAAAGTTTTATTGGAACATTGCCATATTTATTCATTTACATACTGTAAATGCATTCAGTCTTTAATAGCAGAGCTGAGCCATTGCAACAGGGACCATATGGCCTATACGACCTAAAATATTTACTCTTCACAGAAAAAAGTAAAGAGTAGAAAAAAGTTTGTCAACCACAAGATTGAAACATGTATATCATCCCACCAGGTGCATCCTCTAAATAAATGCCCAAGTACTGCACAGAGAGAGAACGCTTTACTGAGATCTACAGCGGACCCAGCTGGATATGCTATAGGTTACTGATTAGTAATGAAACTACCCAGCATCAAGGGGACTGCAGGAGATGCATTAGACAGCTACAGGAAATAGTGCCAAGTTCTCATGTAGAGTCAGAAATACAAGGGATGATCAAAAAATACAGTAAATGAATTATCTTTAAAATTTTTACTACAAGAAAAGACATGTCCTTAATCCCCCTCAGGACTCTCCCATTTGTTTCAAACACATCACAGCATGCTTTCCAGTTTCTCACATACTTCTTGAAGTAGTCCTCCATGGATGTGTTTACATGGCACAATAAAAGGCCCAGTGAAATCTGGCTAGTGAGTGCCATCCAACAAAGACGGCAGGCTCTTAAAGACATTACAGTGCGGCCTCATCCATGTTTTCACTGGGTCTAGCACTGCAGGACTTCTTCTGGCTCTTCTCCAAAGTCAAAATGACAATGAGAGGTAAATGTTTTAAATCAATTCACAACATCCAGTTAACCACAACAGTGCAACTAAAGACACAAAAAATGACTTCCAGAACTGCTTCAGGAATTGGCAAGAATGATAGGAGGAGTGTGTTCAAAGCAAGGGGAGTATTTTGAGTGGGATTAATGGCAATATGTCTCCCATTATAATATTTCATAATTTAATAACATACTCTATTTTTTCATCACACCATGTAGTTCCTACTATTGCCAACCAAAGTGAAATGCACCATATATCCAAAAGAATAGAGTAGAACAATCAAAAGGGTGTCAAATAAGTGAAAGATGTATAAAAATTACTCTCAACAGGATTAACAACAGACTGGACATTGCATAAGAAAACATTAATGAATTTGAAGGCAAATAAGTTATTGAAGTAAAATCCAGACAGAATTTAAAAATTCTTGGCATCAAGATAGATTAGTAGATCAATGAAACCAAACAGATCCCTATACAGACAAATAATTTTTTGAGAAATGTACAAAATCAATTCAGTAAAGAAAAGATGGTCTTTTCAGTAAATGATGCTGGAGCAATTAGGTTATTTATATGGAACAAAGTAAAATATAACTGATACATTGTACCATATATAAAAATTAACTGGAATCATAGATAAAAGTGTAAAGCACAAAACTATAAATCTTCTAGAAGAAATGTAAGACAAAAATCTTTGTAACTCTAGGTTCAGCAAAAATTTCTTAGACACAATACACAGTGAAAAAGTCACAAATTGACCAAAGTAACCACATAAAAATTTACAACTTCTGCTTTTAGGAAAGTACCATTAAGGGAATATAAAGACAAGCTATAAAGTAGGAGAAAATATTTGCAAAGCCTGTATCTGAGAAAGGACTTATATCCAGAATATATAAAGAATTCTCATACTCAATTAAGAAAACAAACTGAATAAAAAAAGGTACAAAAAGTTTCACCAGACATTTCGTCAAAGAAGTTATACAAATGACAAATAAGCACATGAAAACAAAAATTCAATGTCACTAGTACTTAGGAAAGTACAGACTAAATTCATATTGAGATACCTACTACCACCAGTGAAAAAGGATAAAACAAGACTGACCATAACAAATGATGGTGAGAATGTAGAGAAATTGAAACTCATGCACATCCGGTGGAAACATGAAATGGTGCAACTATTTTGGAAGACATTTTTTGCAACTTTTAAAACATTTAAAAGTTTCTGAAAAAGTTAAGTGATTTAGTCTTTCCATTCCAAGGATTTACCAAAAGGAAATAAAAGCCTGTGTTTATATAAAGACTTGTAAACAAATGTTTATTGCACCCCAAAAATGATAGCTAAGTGTATATCTACCAGCAGGTCAATAGGTAAATGGTAACATCTCCACAGAGTGGAATATAACACAGCAATAAAAAGTAAGTGAGCTGATGATATACTCAACAAGTATGAACCTCAGCATTGCTGTCAGCGAAAGGAGCTAAACAAAAACCAATTCATTCTGTACAATTGCATTTATATGAAACTCTAGAAAGTGTAGTCTAAGGTAGTGGCAAATGACAGACAAGAGATTGCCTGGGAAAAGAAAAGTCAGGGAATAGAGAGAAGAGTGAATATATAGACTTTTTCATGGGTAATACATATGTGCACTCTCTTTGTGGATAATGAACACACGATTTTTATGGCAGTGCTGTTATGAAACTATATGTATGTCCTACGGTATCAAATTGTGCACTTAATGTGCAATTTAGTGTCAATATGTACATTTGTAATAGAAATTACACTTCATTAAGTCTACTCTTAAAAAAGAATGTATAAAGATCTATATCACTTAAATGAATTTTATTTGAAGCCAAGTCAATTATAATACAAGTTAATATTTATTAATCCCTTTCCCCACCAGGAAGTTTTACACATCTGATCACATTTAATCATAACATAGGTACCACTGTACCCATCTGATAGATAACAAATCAAGATTGAAAGCAGTCAATAACTTTCTCAGTATCAAGTAGCTGTGCAATAGCAATTTACTCATCAATTCAAACATCCAAGCATACTCTTTCAAGGTACTATGTCTCACCAAAAATCTCCTTTTAAGAAATGATTATTATGTTAACTTAATATGCATCCTAAAATGCACTAGCCTTTCAATGGATAGAAGACAAATTTAAATTCCAATGTGTAATCAAATCCATCTCTTAAAAGTACTTATCGTTATATAAGAGTTCTACAGGTAGATAAATGTTATAAAGAAATTTTCTGTAATTATGACTAGGAAAAAATTGTCTTTCTTATGAGGCAACAAATTCATTTTATTTCCCTTTATAATATTGATTAGTAAAACATAACTGGATATCATACACAAAACAATGAAGTTAGGTCCCTGTGTCATGCCATGTATGAAAATTAATTCAGAATGTTCAAAACCTAAATGTAACAGGTAAAACAACATAACTCTTGGAGTAAAATATATTACTAAATCTTCATGAGCCCCAATTTGGCAGTGGATTCTTGATACACACTTAAGCCCAGTTTATGGGAATATAACAACCTAAATTTCCTACATGCAGCAAATTGTTACAATGGAATTTGTTACAATTTGTAGTTTGTTTGTTTGTTTGTTTGTTTTGATTGAATTCACAGCCTCACTTCCACCAGACAGGTGTTTAAGCCACTGAGCCAAACTCCCAGCTGGTTTATCAAGGCAGGGTCGCACTGTGTAACTCAGACTGGCCTTGAGCTCACATTGTAGCCCAAGCTGGCCAGGAACTCACAACGCTCCTCTTACCTCAGCCTCCCAAGTGCTGAGATTAAAGACGTGCACCACCACGCCTGCCAAGAATGACTGTCTTATGAGGCAGTGAGTTGATTAGCTTCCTATATAAAATACTTCCCCCATAAGATTGGCAAACAACACAGAATATACACTACATAATCTTTGATTTACTGGAGGTTCAAACTAGAGGGTTGTACCATCTCTTTCTGTTTCTCCTTTCTCATTGCAATCTGCTATATCAGTCACAGAAAAACTAACTGCTGAAATTTTCAGACAAGTGAGTAGATGCTTCCAAATTATAGGAAGTTAGCAAACCACTCCATGTGTTGATGTACTGTTTTATATAAAGAAATGAGATTTTTTCCTAAAAACTCAATTAGCCTCAACATATTGTCTAGCATTATGGATCCCCAAACATTTCGTTAGCTAAGGATTTTACTAAAGAACAAAATTTGTTTTGTTTCTCTTTCACAAGGGAAAAGAGAGAAGAGGAAAACAAAATCTTTACATTATTTACAGTTATTTACATAAGTATACATACAATCTTTTGAAATAAAACCTTTTTCCTTCAAAGCTTTAGCTACAATTGCTTTCCAAGTCCCAGCAATATTTTACTTACATCACCACAACATCCTGAAATGCAGGCTCCTGACTACTCTGGACAAAGTTCTAAACTCTAGAAAATGTCCCCCAGGGATGTCTTAACAACTCACAGATTAAATCCAGGGTATCTAACAGAATCCTCCAGTTCTTACACTTTCCATGTATTCCAAAATGCTGTCTTTCAATTTTGACAACCTCACTGGCTGTGGCTATTTGTGGCAGTAATCATGTTCTAGCCTAAGGTTAGAACCTCAACTGCATCTGTAATACCACGGTACTCACAATAAATACTACGTACATTTACAATAAGCAAATATGTGAGCCTACAAATGAAACTTGCATATCATATGACACATAGAGCTAGACACAGAGCTGAAGTCGTATAGAGGTCTGGTTCTGGAAATGGAAACAGATTCAGACAGAGACACAGTTATCAAAGACAAGAAGACTCCATAGACACAGATCAGGATTGCTGCATGTTGCTTGACTTAGAAGGAAATGTAGAGATCTCAAAGACAACCTTTCATCACATGTTACAGTTTCCTCTTCAACTGATTAACTTTGACTTGAAAATTTCCAATATCAGAACCTATATTAGTTCAAAACTAATTAGTTCCTCTTTGTAACAACTAAAATTTATAGAAAGTCAATCATTACAGTTAGGTTGAAATCTGCTACATGTTTTATACCCACTGGCCTTAGATCAATCATCTGAAGCTAAAATGTCTGTTCTTTAATGGGTGACGGAAGGAAGAAGCAGTCTAGTGGAAAGAAAAGTATAAAAAGAAAAGAGTAGGTTGTGTAATAAAATAACTGGCAGGTAAACTAATTATTAGTAGGCTATGAACTAATCTGAGGAGGTGCTTTCAGAAAATAATGACAAGTAGGATACATTTCATTAAGTCAGACGAGTCACACTCTGGGCACAGGATGTCATATGTAAAATAAAGTGATTTAACTAGGCAAGGGCTATAAGCTCAATGCTTTCAAGAGGCAGAGAAGAGCATAAGTGAACAAAAGACGGGAAAGTATTGCAGACTGTGTCACTCTAAAGAGCTAAGATCCCTCTAAAAACATTCATGTTCAATTTAAAGATCTCCCCACTGAACACTTGTACACAGAAACACATATCTGCACAACTGTCCCCTAGGTTGCCAGTTTTCTCCCTTAGGCTAGACAACATTTCAACCTATCAGATTTCTTCCAGCCATAACGTCTAGAAGTCTGTGGCTAACTGACCCGTCTCTGTATTGTTCTTCTCTGGGCAGCCTGCTGTTTGCAGGTGACCCGCTTTTTGGTTTGGATTCTGAGACAGGATGAAATTTGCACATTAATTATCTTTTTTGCTTTTGTGCACTTCACCATTCTGACTCACTTGCTATGGCATGTTTCCACCCTATAGCAATCGCATTCCCATCATAATATTAAAAAATGAATCTACTTCTTCCAACATAGACCACTGGCAAGGAATTCCTAGGGAACTCCACTTAACTCAGGGTTATAGTGTCAAACTGTGGAGCAGGAGCAGTATTTGGGGCAGGTTAATAGGTTCTAGTACTCTGAACATCACCCTACCTGTGCTTCCTGGTGTTAGTTAGTGAGTTAATTAATTAGATAGTCAGCTCAATGTAAGGATTGAAGCCAGGGCCTCATGCTGAGCTACATCCCCACCCCTTTTTTTAAAAAAAGTTTTTATCTTGATGCAGGAGCCAGGGCCTCACTAAGTTGCCTGGGCTGGGTTCAAACTAGTAATCCTCCTGTCTCTGCCTTCAGGTAGTTGAGATTGCACGCATATGAGGCCACATTTGACTTCTGGAATTTTTATTTACTGGTATCACACTCAAAAACAAAATACAAAATTATCCTTTTGGATTCAGGCAGTGATTGATATGTAAATATCTATCTGTGTGTCCATGACTATGTTTGCATTTTTTGTAACTGTGGTACACAATAACTGTACACAATTTTAATGTGTCAATTTGAAAAAGTGACTTTCTTAAAAAGGAAGTATGGTATGCAGCCAGTTACACTGGACTTCAGGAAACTAAATGACACAAGGACCTTCTCTGCCCTGTGCCAGACTAATCTTTTCTAGAAGACTTAATTTATTGATCTTTAGTTTTCTAATCTGGAAAAATTGATGCACATCCTGCTTAATTCATAGAATCACTAAGAGAATACAAATTGAGACACTGCACTGACTTCCTAAAATACAAAGAAATATAATTAAACTGTTACTGTACTTGATTTTTGCTCCTGAAAAGATGTTGTAGGGTGTGAGAGGCCAATTTTTTTTTACTACAAAAGTAGAAAAAGAAAGATAAAGTTAAAAGTAATATATTCTTAAAGATACCAGAGAGTAATGAAAATAACAGAGTAAACTAAGTTTCAGGGTAGGCAGAAATATTATGGGGGACCTGGTCATTGCATTTTTGCTCTCTAAGGGCATTGGGTTTTTTTTTGGGGGGGGTGTTTTTTTGTTTTTTGTGGCACCAAGGTTCAAACTCATAATTTCACGTCTGCCAGGCAGGTGCTTAAGCCACTGAACCAAACCTCTGGCCCTAGTTTTTTCAAGGCAGGGTCACACTATGTAGCTCATGCGGGCCTTGCGCTCACGTTGTAGCCCAAGCCGGCCTCAAACTCACAACGCTCCTCCTATCTCAGCCTCTGAGTGCTGGGATTAAAGGCGTGCACCACCACACCCGGTTTAAGGGCATTTTCTGATCCTGGGCTCAGGCCAAATATAGAGTACAGCCCAGTCAGAGATCATTATCACTGAAAAAGAAAACCATTTAACCATTGCTCAAAGCTAGAAGGATCCATCTCAAGCCTGAGATATTCATGGAGTTTGGAAGTTATGCAGGAGGCTGTGAGGCTAAACCTAATGTTTTTGAAAAGCAGAATGAGAGCCACTGCAGTTCCGTGGTGTTTAGGAAACACACGTGCCGAGGGAGAGGGGAGAATCTGTTCAAGCCCCTGACTGAGACTTGGGCTGCCCTGCATTGTGACTTTTGCTGCTTGTTGAAGTTGTTTGGAAAGGGCAGCTTGAGAGTTGGACGGGGTACTTTTAAAGCACAGATCTGGATCTCTTGCAACCTTTTGGGACTGAGAAGGAGTATAATTGAAAAGCTTTCAGTAAAAAAATAAATAAATAAATAATAAAAAAAAACTATGAGGAGCATATTAAAAGAAGAGGAATAAGTAAAATATACACTGAATTTTACTAGCAAGGCAACACAGCTTCAACCCAATTCAATCTTCAACTGAATTGAAATGATGATTCTCTTACTCTGTATCTGTATGATGGTACTTTGGTAGAAAATAGAGTCTGCTGGAACTTCTGTGACTTTTTTAATCACAAAGTACAGCATAAAATCAAACCTTACTAGCCATGTAAGAGGTAAGAAGATAAACACGACCAATGTTGAGAGGAATAAATGACAACAGATGCAGCCACAGAGGTGATTTCAATATAATAGTTGGGAAATACTTTCATAAGAACCATAACAAATATTTTTTAAAGGACAGAGATGTACAAAGTAAAAATGCATAAACACACTCATCAAAGGCCATGCATATTACTGTCTATTGCAGCACTATTCAAAATCATTAAAATTGGAATCGACACAAGAAATGTTAAAATGTTTCAAGGCATGGTGGCGCATGCCTGTAATCTCAGCACTCAAGAGGCTGAGGCAGGAGGATCACTGTGAGTTTGAGCCAGTCTGGTCTACATAGTGAGTTCAAGGCCAGCCTGGGCTATCTAACAAGACCCTGTCTCAAAACACAAGTATTAGAATAGAAAAATAAATCTTTATTAGAAGTATTAGAATAGAAAAATAAATCTTTATTAGAAGTATTAGAATAGAAAAATAAATCTTTATGTAGTCACACAATAAAAAGCATGCAGCAATGAAAATGAAAAATCTAAAGCTATTCATAACAACACAATAAATATAATAAGTATACTGTGGAGTAAAAGAATCAATTTATGCATTTTTTAAATCAAAATTACATGCTGTCATACATATGTAATCCCAACAAGTTAAAGCCCAACCTAGCAATTTAGAAACTTAAAATTTAGGAAGATCCTGTCTCAAACTTTAAAAACTAAACGGTTTTAAAAAGGAGTTGGGGATGTATCTCAGTGTGAAGACACTGGGTTCAACCCCCAGTACCAAAAAAAAAAAAAAAAAATCAAAGTTAACCTATAATTTGGGTTGAGAATGTGACCTGCAGTGGAAAGCCTGTCTTACATGCTTAAGATCCTGGGTTTCTTCACCTACCTCAAAAGAAAACAATCTGTAATTTAGAATACATGTACTAATAAAAAAGATATGCAGGAAAAAAGAAATTAAACAGTCACCTTTATGTAGACTAACTTACGTAGTATTAAAATAATTATGTAGACAATACGTAAGATTTGTTCACATAAACATTTTGATAATACAAAATGATCAAGAAATGTTTGCCATATTCCCTAGCTAGATGCTAACAAGCCACCCTGTATACCTAGAAAATGGATGGCTTCGCAGAATATTCCACAATAAAAAAGAAGGGGCTGCTTGAGTCTTTCCATGCCACAGTAAGTTCTATGGAATAAAATTGCTTCATTCTAAAGAGGAAGAAGAAGTAAGGATAGTGGTTACTGCAGAGGTGGGAACAATGTCTGGAAAGACACACAAACTCAGCTTCTCAGATTGCAAACTGCAGTGAAAATTCTGAAATTCATGAAATTGCATACATTTAGAATATGTGCCCTTCTATAATTCAATAAAGAATTTTTAAAATCTAAAAAATAAATACATTTGCCATTTATAATCTAAAATCCCCAAACTAACTATATATAATTATGGACACACAGCCAAACTGCTAGAGAATATACTTACAGCCTGAAAACTTTATGAAAAACAAATTTCAACCATATTAATTTCCCAAAAAATGAAATTTTAATCTGTCTCAAGATAGTTTCCCAAACCACAATGTCCTGCTTCCTGTTACTTCATTATTGTTTGATTTAAAAAAAAAAAAAAACTGCAATTCTTCCTTTCTTAAAATGTTCTCTTGCACCAGAGCATTCTTTTTGTACAGATAAATGCTCCTTTGAAAATTTAAAATTCTAAAGGAAATCTCAGTATGGCAAAATTTGTTTCAGAATATCTAGAAGGTAAATGGCAACACAAAGGCAAATTTTTCTCCAAAATATTCTAACTTTTTAATTTTGCCTGGCAAGAATTCTCAGCTGTAATCCTCAGCTAAAACCTCTAACTGAAAACCATTCATTCGTAACATCATGAAAGGATTCTGTTCCCTGTGTGGCTGGCTGGTTCTGGATCTGCAAGAACCTGTTGATGCTATGTTAGAAATTCCTTCTTTCAGGATGTACAAACTTCACCATCTAGTTGCACATAACAACATAGTTAAATCTGAAATGCTTGCACACTGCAGTAAGGTTAAAATATCACACACACACACGCACATGCACACAAGATGTTTATTCTGAAAATCTTGTTATCTGTCTCATAGATATTAACATGCACTTGCTTTTCCAGAAAACTCTTCATGCATTTCAAAAAGCCTTCACTTATCTTTAATGTAAAATATTAACAGAACTGCTCTCACAAAACATGGTCTAAGAATACTACTGTATTATGAATTAATACATTTAGCCATTTTTCATTTCACTTCTCTAACGGCTGTATTTCTTGAGTTGCTAATAGTACAGGGTCAGATGAAATATAAATAAATGTAAGGGTGACTACACTGCCTTCTATATTGTAGAATCTGCATTCTATTAGCAGGGTCATTGCCAGGACTTTAGGTAATTAAAACTCTATTGACCCATCTCTTTTTGTTCCAGAGTTGAGGAAGACAATTCACAAGGTCACCAGTTCTAAGACTGTGCAGAGGAGCAGAGGGCAGCCTGAAATTTCCTCAAAACAAGCATTGCTACAACGAGCTTAGAGGCAAACAAAGCAAGCAAGAAAAAATACCAGGAACATGATGCATATTTCTAATTTCATCATTAAATAAAAATACATTTTCACAATCAAATTCAATTTTGTGCTGAAGTAAAACATGTCTTTGTGAATATGTCAATATCAGTAACAAACACACAGTTTCTGAACACTAAGTAATCTGTGTTGCTTTTTTTTCCATTTCAAAAGCTATAGTTCAGGAACCAAAAGCCAAAATTGTAGTTGTTCACTGGCATTGCAACGGGCATAAATCTGTGACCAAAAAAAAAAAAAAATCAACAAACAAACAAACAAACAAAACCAACCCTTAAGCTGTCTCCCATTACCCAGATCATTAGCAGATTTTATGAAGAGCAAATATAAATTTGTTTACCAATTCCTTTTCTTCCTTCTGTATGCAAAAGGATCATTTCTCTGTGTTGTCACTCTTAAAAGTTTTCCAACCTCAAGCTTAAAAGTCAAGCTTCATTTGAAACAAAAGACACACATTTGTAAAATTGTTCCTTATGTTTCATTTTCCCTTGAGCCAGAGTAGAATATCTATGGACTTGGAGCAATCTTCAACACTTGCCACTTCATGGACCTGGGGAGGGTGCAAACTGCTGGAGTTAGGTAATTTGTTGAATGTTTGCAAGTTATCCTAGTAACATTAGAAAAACAACCTGGACAACCTTCTAGAAAATGCCCTTTGAAAACAAGTCTAAACTTTAAAGCAATATTTTTGCTACACAGCAAAGAAAACAATAGGGTTGCCCTAATAATTAAAGTTCCAAAACAATCTCAGTTTCAGTCACAACTGAGGACAACTTAAAATGCACACTCATAATATGTCTACCATTAAGTCGGCATTATGCTCCTCTGTAAGCTTAAAACTTCAGTTTAAAAATCACCTTGATTTAGGTTCTGCCTCATTCTTTTCATGACAAAAATTACTCAGAAATTTTAAGACAAATTTTAGGTACACACTTTTTGAAATACAAGGCTGAAATAAATTAGCTTTCCTTTTTGGAATGCAGAATTTGGGTTTATAATCACAATTTTAAGATTGTAGGATCATCTTGCAAGGAATAATTATTTTATATAACTGAATATTCTACCAAAGAAATTAATTGTAAACAAATGGAAGATATAGTAAACATATGCATTTTTATTTCAGGCAATGAAATAATTTTGCAGTTTCTTTAAGTGAATTGTGAATTTTATAGCCACATTTAAATGAATTGTATTTTACTGCTATTGTTGCTCAAAGTGATAGAAATACAAAGTTCATGTTTAATGTTGTCATTAATGATTAATTTCTAATCCTGACAAAATCTTTTCTTTCCTTTTTTTTTCCCTTGTTGTGTCTCTTTTTAACTTTGAGGAGGTTGTTTTCTAAAACCAATTAAAAACACACAAGACCTCCTTCAAGTATGGAACTTCCAAAAAAAAGTTCTTTTTTTAAACATCGGTCAATCCATTCTTATTCCTCACTAATTCTAATAAACTCAGACAGGTGGTTGAGCTTCTCAAAGAACGTGGTTTAAAAATCTAACAAAACCTGTGTCTACACATATCAAATGAAGTGGAGAATTAAACTATCTCATGTTGAATTCAATTAGTAGGGTTGCCAACCTTGGTTATTTAGAGGAAGAAAAAACTACTTTTTTTAATAGGCAGTAAGATTTGGCTTAAATAATCCAAGTCAGCCAACTATGACTCATAGATCAAGTCTAGCCCATTGTTTATTTTTATCAATAAAGTTTTATTGAACCACAGCTATGCTTATCCATTTATACATTTTCTGAGACTATCTTCCTTCTACAATAATATAGCCGTGTGGCTGCAACAGAGACCAAATGACTTTCAAAGCCAACTGTTGATGCAGATAAATGTCTCAACACTTCGCTTTACTTTTGTCTCCATAGAAATAGTGAATAACATAAAGGGTAGGTCAAACAAACATGTTTTTGCTGAATTTCTATCAGTATTTTATAGGAGATTCAGAAGCAAACTGTTTCAATTAGAACCTATTTTAATAAGCAGATATATAAATGTATTTGACTCCAGTTTTGTATATCTTCAAAGGGCATATGCAAAGTCTCTAAAACTTGCTTTTTACTCAGTTAAAGAAATTTCTTGTTTGATATGTGTGGCTTTCTTTTTAATTGCTGCAGGGATTTGAGTTGTAGGTGAATCAAAATTTAAAATTCAGAGTGTTTTTGCAAACTTGTCATTATGCATGCTATAGGCAAGTTACTAGATTTAGTTATGCCAATGATTGCGAAAGGATACATTATTGCTGCATTATAATGCATAAACAGGCTTTATGTTCTTCTGCATAATATTAGAAACTCAAATTTATGGAGTCACAGAGTTGTTATCATCATCCAGTTTTTAAATAAGGTAGCAATTGGTGATTTATATCACACATAAAGAAGTTTCCTTGTCAAGGTGCTTGCTGATCCATGGCATATAATTTGGATAGACGATACAAGCCTTTGATGGGGTCATTAGGAATTATCTGCATTCGTGGGTTTTTAAAAAACAGTTTGCTACTGTTGTTGTTAATGTCTGGCAACACTCCCTTATTCGTTCTCAACAAATTTTGGTTGATCAGAATATCCACTCAAATAGTTTTTATACCAAAACTTTAAAAATTATAATATGTATAAGAAGATCTAGGCCTTGTATAGCAACAGCTACTAACTTTATAACAACACACCAGAAGTTAGAAATCCCCTACTTTAAAAATACAACTAACCAGGTGTGGTGGCACCCATGTAATCTCAGTGTTCAGGAGGCTGAGGCAGGAGAATCACTGCAAGGTCAAGGCCAGCCTAGACCACATTCAATGGTGAATTCAAGGCCAGCCTGGGTCACATAGTGAGTTCAAGGTCAGCCTGAGCCATGTAATGAGTTCAAGGTCAGCCTGAACTACAGACTCTGTATAAAACAAAACAAGAATTCAATTTCATGTGTGAGGGAATCTTGCTCAAAAAAATTTTCTGAACCTTGATCTGATCTGATCCCTAGAGCCAACTATCAACTTAGAGAGCCGCATGGCTGTACCACAGGGCTGCAAACTCAGATTGGTGGAAGCTTTATAGGACAATGACCCCAGTTTCT